>NDFF03000129.1:0-172855 GCA_002150815.3 Grammothele lineata | reverse complement strand
AGGCTGTGTGGAGTTATATACTTTGGTAATGGGCACTTTGTATCAAGAATTGTAGACAAATCAGGGGATATTTGGTACCATGATGGAGCCTCAACTGGGGAGAATGTAAAATATGAGAAAAATGCGCTGACTATTAGCAATCAAGGGTGGCAGAAAGTTAAAAGCTTTCATGTAACAGCTTATGTATTTACTAGATTATATTAAAATGTATTTGTAGTACCAGTGAAGTGATAGCAATTGTGTAAACTAATAATCATGTAATCATTACTAGTTCCTCATTAATCGTACCTGCCAGTAATGGCCCACTCCCCCCAAGTCCAATCTGGGTGCGGGTGGGCTTGTTCGAAAGCCCTTTCAAGCACCTTTCCAACGTGCCCATTCACATGTAAACACGTTCAAAACTGACTGAAATACATCCAAAACATTGTACATAGTACTAGGGTCATACTCCTACCGCTTTCTTACCTCCTAATGTCTTTGTAGCTCAGTCGGATTAGCTCCTGTCATTGCTTTTTGATGTTACGGGTTCAAATCCATGCCATTCAAGCCCTTTTAATGACCCATCATATTGCTGATGGATGCATCTTCCTCGGTTCAATGGTTGGGTGCATACTTAGTACTGATACGCATCTATTACGGATGCGCAATCAGTACTGAACTATTACCACCACCGCTGTCACCATAATGACTACTGCAATGCCCACCATTGAGGTGCGAGGATATATCTGGTTATCTGGCTGCCGCTCAGTCAGTTTGCCATGCAGTGCCCTATCAAATCCAAGAACGGATCCTACTACGCACACTTCATGCCAGCGCAATGTTGCCTACGCACCGAAGGGCCCTGCTAGTATCACGTCCCACGCTATGGTGAGCCATGCATGTTCACATGAGAGGACCAGAAGATGGGCATACAGCACACATTTCATAGCACAGCAACCTACACACTAGCCTGGCAACGCACACGGGTTATTCTCTAGGTCAAACACGACAATGCAATGGGTCACTTCAGCTTAGTGATTTCCTATCGACACTTCCTCATACCAGGATGGGTGTCTCGTATCTTTGAGACCATGGCAGGATGGGTATTTCAGGATTCTGATGATGCAGTAGATGGCACATCCATCGACATTAAACATCAGATATGGGAAGTGGACGGTGACATTTAGCGATTGTATGCCCTCATATAGCTAGACTCCCTCATAACCCTAAACTATAGCAGCCGTAGTCAGCCATAGTTAGTCATTCTGCTCTACACTTTATTATCCTACCCCACTATTTGTCATCCTACCCCGTGCTCTGTCATCATACTCCATAAATCAGTCAGCATGCTCCACTATTTGTCATCTTTCTCCACTATTAGTCATCATGCTCCACAATCAGTCAGCATACTCCACGCTTAGTCAGAACAGTTTCTGCTTACTAATCTACTGTACAGCCACCTACTAGGGTAGTATATAAACCTCCAAGCTGAGCCCCAGCGGAATAGAACATACATTCACCCTCTAAAGACACAGCAAGTGTTTAAGCAAGCAGCAAGCATAAAGGCAACTTTATAGCATCAAAGTTGTTAGGTAATAGTTTTCTACAAAGGAGGAGATTATCTTTAGATTACTAGCCAGGCCTTCAGACGATCTGAGGCCCCACGGTGAAAGATCTGTGCCTGCAATTTGCAAAGAGAGTAGTGTTCTCAAGGTCTCATTCTTGTTGCATCAGTCTTGTTAGTGTAGTAGCAGGGAAAACTCTGCTTGTCCACTCACTCGTCTCAGATCCAGATTGTGTGCATTGCATACACACTATAATAGAAAAAGCTCTATTAGTGCACTAATAAAGTACAAATAAAGCTTGTAGAGAACTCGACAGAGCCTCTGCTGGAAAAACAAGGAAAACCCACATGCTCTGTGGCAGCTTCCAGGGATTTCTATCTCACAGCATACACCTGTTACAAACATCTGGACCTGGTACTTTCTTTTCCTTTCTTAGTTGCACAATGTGTATAATTGTTGCATTACCTGTTCCCACATTCTGTCCATACTGCTATTGTTCATAACATGACTCCATATGAGTCATTGTTCTCATTGTTCTACCCTTGCATTGTTCCTGCCCACAATGGACACACTATGATCCATTGTTCTGTACATGTATATATAGTCAAGGTCCCCCTGAGGCACACCCTCAGTTTGACCTCTCTTGTTCAATAGAGGCTTTCTCACTCACAGAATCCAGAACCCCAGTGTGCTTCCCGCTGGTCTTCTACCACAGAACTTGACTGCACCTCGTCGGTGTATGTCCACACAGAACCCTAGAACCCCATAACTGAGACCTAATTGCACGTTCACTTGCCCCCTAAGCGCTCGTGTAGGCCTCGCCGTAACAACACCCCTCAAACCCCTACCTTTTCCCCTCAAAACGCTAGAAGCACGACAACATGCCCTAAATGGAGACACGCTCTCTGTCAGTGCCCTATCTGAGACATGTCTCCGTCTGCACCTGCTTGGAGGGCACCTCTCTCCAGCTGGCTCCCTAGAGATCCCATCTCTGTATGGAGAATTTCACATTTCCTGATGGTGCAGACAAGCATTCAAGTCTAAAGTAGCCCAACATGTCAATAAGAGTAGTCATTTCCTGCTGTAAGCATACTTACACAGAAACTCAGAATAACAGGTACATTTCGCTCTCTGAGCCCCTTGTGCTGTGGCACATCAGAAGTCTGATGTTGTGGGCGATCATACGTGATGTCACTAGCAGGCCACTGCTGCCTGCTAAGCCGAACAGAGCTTGAGCTGTCATGCACATGATTAAGACATCATGAGCGACCACACAATCATGTCTCCATCGCGAGCTGTTATGGGGTGGTCACATGCAAGCCAGAACGTGTCATGGGCTGTGCCCACACAGGATTTCCTTGCACGCTGACCCCATAGACAGCTGCGAGCCCTGCAATTTTGCTGATGCATTCCAGATGCAAACATATGAGCACTTCAACTTCGTAACTCAGAGCTCACAACTGTCAGCTGACTCGGCCTTGGTATGACCTGCTGCAACGTCGTGGGTGTACTTATTAGACTGATAATTTAAGGAATTGTAATCTACTAAGGAGTTCTCAGCGCAAAAAAATGGCCTAATTTAGGAGGTGGGGGGTGGTCAGTGAGATCTGCCTACCCACTGAAAAAAAATCTTAGGGGTGGGTGGGGTGGGTTGGTCAAGTTCAGTCCAGGATGGAATTTTTGACCTGTGTGTCGCGAAAAAGTCCTTGATACACCTTGGTCTAAGCTGTCCGAAAGTCCGGACATGGGAGAGGTGAAGGCCACCCCATTGGGCACCTACGGTGCCTCAGACTATAGGGATGCCTAAAATGGCAGTTGCCGTTGGCCCCGAAGGGGACACGGACACTAGTGTTGCGCAGATGTGACTTAACGTGACTTAACATAACTTGGGCCGACTTGATCCACGCCGAAAGCCAAGTCACAACTTGTGATTCGACGTGACTGGCCCAAGTAACGTGCAAGTGGCTTGAAGTGACTCAAGTCACGACTTCGTTTTCCAATATGATAAGGAACCCCCTCACTTGTCCTCCCCAACTCCTAACAGCTGCAGCTAGGGCGAAAGAACATTCTACAGTTGTTATTATAACCTCTAACATAGATGCACTTAAGTGAGATTGCTGAATGAAAGCAAGGGACAAACAAAAGGGCATCAGATGCTAGTACACCGTGACAACAGTGCCAGAAGTAGAGGACCACGATAAGCGCCTCTGGCTGGCCTGCACCCGCCCTCCTATTCCCCCAGCAGCAGCCGGTGGGATACTTGGTTGTACCTCTAGGTGTGCGCCGATCTTTGCTGCACACATGTGCAAATCAGAGGGAAAAATGCGGAAATGCATGCATGAAAGCACAGCAGAGCATGTGCGCTGACTGCTGAGGGCAAGGATAAGCCGAGCTTGAAGATGCTATGCAGTGTTCACGATATTCCTCCTGCCTCCGCAGTGCACTCGCATGTGCCTTGCCCTGCTTCCTCCTCTGTGTTTTTATGTGTGCATGTTTTTGCACATTTGTTCTGTCCCAGCCATTCATTGGCCTGTACTCCCCAGTGCCTCTGCCATGCTTTCCGAGTTGCATGTGCCCCGGCTCCAAATCTTGCTTGACGTGTGCAAGCACTACTGCCTCCTGCTTCTGTAGTTTGTGTGCGCACTATTGTGAGACCGCCATGCCAAAATATTGAAAATTTTGACCACAAGGGGTTCAACAAACTGAGTGGGTATAGGAAATGGGCTCGATGAGATGCATGATTTTTAGCGCCCGTGAATACCAACATCATCAGGCGACTTCGACTTGGCGGGAGCCCACTTTGACGCCAAGTGACGTGATTTCACATCAGCAATTAATTGCCTCACCTTGTATCACCTTAGCGAATCTTAACATGCTTGAAACTGTCTTATTTCATCTGAATTGGTCTTATTTTGAACTTGAAAGTGAGCAAAAATGCGTTCTAAGTGCAATTAAGACACTTTAAGACCATTACAGATGCTCTAAGGCAGGCCAAGGTTGCTGAATTTATTGCTGATGTCAGATGACGTGAGCTGAAGTCACAAAATCACGTCGACTTGAAGTTGTGTCACGTCAAGTCACAAAGTCATGACTTCAAGTCACGTCTGCGCAACACTAACGGACACCTCAAATCCCGGGCGTCTACCGGACAGCCTCCCCCGCCACTTATCGAGGGTCCTGGTGAGGCAGGGACCCCCTGCGCCTTTGCTGAAAGGAACGTCGACCGGCATCGGATGCTCCTGAGCATCACAAAAAAAACAACTGTGAGGGGTAGTAAGCGAGAATGACTAAGGAACATAGGACAGAAAGGGTAAGGCAAGCGCGCGCGGGAGCGTGCGCCGTTAGGCGTTACGACTTGCGGTACGCGCGGACCCGTCCTTCCATCGTCCACCAGCGACGCGTTCGCCTTCCTCGCTCTAAGCTTTGCAGTAACGCCACTGGCACTGTTCCATTCTCGTTGTACGGCTCCGCGTTTGTCACGTCCATTGATGCACGCCCCGCTTTCAAGATGAACGTCAGCCAGATATCCCTCCCGCCACAACCAGACCTACACAGGATCTCTAAGGAGGCGTTGGAGAAGGATGCTGATGTATGTATTGCCTCTTCTCGCTTTGATATATCTTACACCCGTTCTTCTGTCCAGTTTCTTGCTCTCAAGTTGCTGAATAAGCGTTCTCGTCTTCGTCTTTCTCCGGAACCCATTCACCTTGGACCTTTCCCTTCCAAGGGCCGCCTCTTTGTCATCTCAAACGCGTGCAGGTGGTTCTCCGCTGCTATATCCAATGCAGACGGAACATATTGTTGAGTAAATCACGTTTATCACCTCCCACCATATCTCTCATCTCGCCCAGCTCTCATCTTCTCACCGCTTCAAGAACTTCGTTCTGCCCTCGCTTCCGGCTCCTCCACAGAGTCTTCCGACACGTTCAGACCTCGCATCTTTGCACCACTTCCTGTCCTCCCCCATATACTAACTTTCAATTTCGATGGTTCGAAACTTCTCACAGCATTTGTTGATGGTTCTATTGCCGTCTTTGACGTTCAAGACGTCTTCAAGGGCTCTTCTCCCTCCCTACAACACACGTTCCCATCACCAGATGGCCGGCCTATTCGTGACATTTTGTCTAATCCGTGCGACGCGCATGTTGTTGCCGTGTTGCGAGAACCCGGCGATGGGCTTGCTGTCGAGCTCTTAGATGTTCATACCATGTCTTCTCTAGGCGGGTGGATTGCTGGGAACACGCCTACTTCAAACCCAGTATCTCGTGCGTCTTCGTCTCTATCCACATCGATGATTTTCTAAGGAGTTGCTATCGTAGTGTCATGGTCGCCCAAAGGCAAACAGATCGCTGTCGGTCTGGAAAGCGGTGATATTGTCACCTACAGTCCGTCTGACGTATCTACCCCCAAGTGTTTTATTCCACGTCCTCCTACTGCCGATGAACAGACCATCATATCCACGACATGGCTTTCGAACACCGAATTTCATGGCATATATGTCCCGCGAGGGCCGCTCACTCCCGACTCCGAGCAAACCCACTACATCCTCCATCTGGATTCTAAGGCGAACGTGGTTGGAGACATCAAACTCAACACTCCGTACATGCCGTTCCCTGCTTTGCGCCCTCCCGGTGCCTATTCCGTGACTCTTAGGCAGTGGGAGCCTACCCGAACCCTGCTCTTCATCGGCGACGGCACCTCCTCTGACATTGGCCTAATTGGTAGCTTGTCCGAACCCAGCACATCACTCGACTCATGGTGCAATATGACACTGGAGGAGACTTCGACCCCGTCTGTACCTCTTGATGCGGACATGAACGAGACTGTTTTACTTGGATTAGAGCTGGATCTCACCGCCACAGAGCCCTTCGAGTACACGGGGCCCTCTGGTGAAGTGAATGACGTGCCCCCGCCTCCAGTCATGTTTCTGTATGCCACCGATGGCACTGTCACTGCTTGGCACATTATTCAAACCCAAGGAATCCCTTACCCAGGAATGAACCCCACTACGCCCTTGGTTACACCGTCCTCCAGCGCTATTCCAGCACAGGCCAGCATGTCAATGGCACCTCAGAACGTATTCGCGCCATCATCCCCTGAATCTAACCGTTCGTTCGGCTCCCCCCCGACTCTTACAGCGGCTGGACCCACTGCCAGCAGCGCTTTCGGCGCCAGCACATTCTCTGAGTCTCCCTCCGCGCTCAATCCGTCCACGACCAGCTTCTCACATCAGCCAACCCCATCAACGCAGCTAAGCGCGCCAGCTTTGTCAACGCCCACGATATCCATCGACATGACGTCGTCAACAGATGAAGCCATGGCCTCCGACGCCTCTGATTTGGGAGGTATGTCCATTGGTCTTGGCGGTCAGCCAAAATCAAATGCTAGCGCCAATCCTATGTTCGGGCACCTGAACGGCTCTGCCCAACCGTCAGCTTCTCCGTTCAGTGAGAACGCTTCAACTGGCTCAGCCTTCGACTCATTTGGCTCGGGCCCCATCAAACCCGGAACAGGTTTCGGTGCATTCTCTGCAAACGGCACATCTGCCTTTGGCTCCTCGGGAGCTTTCGGCGGGGGCAGCGTTTTCGGCGGGGGTAGCGCTTTCGGCCCCGGTAGCGGTGCATTCAGCGGCAATGCTGTTAGCGGGAGCGGAGGCGCATTTAGTGGAGTGGCTTCCACTGGCAGCACAACCACGGCCACGGAAGTAAAGCCGGCGTCAGGATTTGGACAGTTAGGGTTCGCATCTGCAGCCAACAAGCCAGCCTTCGGGCAGTCTTCCTTCGGGTCGTCGAGCTTTGGACAGCCCTCCTCGAGTCAAGCCGCCTTCGGACAGTCTTCATTTGGGACTGCAGCGAAGCCTACCGCAGCGAATACGTTTGGGATTGGTAGCTCCAGCGGCGGATTCGCAGCGTTCGCCTCGGCGACTCCAGCATCGTTCGCTACCACGTCGAAGCCCGCAGACGAGAAACCCGTGTGGTCAACTACTGCACCCACGACCGCGTCGAAACCGCAGGACGTTACCGCTCAGTCCGGATCAGCCTTCGGTAACACCGGATTGGGAGCCCTACCGCCGACAAACGGAGCCTTCAGCGGACTTGCACAAGCCAGCCAAAGCAGCGTCTTTGGTAAGACCACATTCGGACAGACATCATTTGGTCAATCTTCGTCTTCCGCAGCGAAACCTGCGTTCGGGGGTGGCGGTGGATTCGCCTCCTTTGCGAGCGCAGGCCCGAGCGCGTTCGGTTCAGCGGTTCCGTCCCTGAAAAGTAGTTCCAAACCCGTGTGGGCGTCTTCCTCCATCGCTACTCCGGACAGCGATGAGCAGCCCAAGTCCACGTTTGAATCTACTCCCAACGCAGAGACGGGCAATACACTCTCCAACGAGCAACCCCCAACCTCTTTCTCGGCTCCTCCATTGTTGACCTCTCCTACGGATCCTGCTGACAACCCGCCGGCTACGCCGACAGCTAAAGCAGGCGGACAGAACACTGCAACGACAACAGCATCAGCTACTCCGATAGTAACACCTCCTGCAAGTGGCGCTTTCGGTGGTCTGAAGACATCCTCCACCGGCTTCAGTAAACTTCAGCCTGGCTTCGGTGCCTTCTCTGCCACCACTACTACTCCCGAATCGTCACCCTTCCAGAAGCCCGCTACAACGTCTGCGCCTCAAAGTTCATTTTCTAGTGGTTCATCGTCCGGCCTGGTAAGCTCCAGCCCGAAAGATAGCTCTTCACAACCGATTTTCGGCACCACTTCTTTTGGCAAGCCTTCGGTGTTTGGGCAGTCCGCTTTCGGTTCTTCCTCGTTTAAGCCTCCTAGCAGTGATTCTCCACCCATCTCATCTCCAACTACCGCTGCACCCAAAAACGCTTTTGGTGCTTTCAGCGGAAGTAGTAGCCCTTTCGGGGCTGCTTCCGCTGGATCCTCCGGAAAGAGTTTTGGCGAGTTGTTACGCCAAAAGGACGGTGGGAACGAACAAGAGTCCGCTGCAGATACTGGCAGGCCTCAAGGTTTCAGCCGTACCGCAGAGTTGTTCAAGAAGCCGGTGTCAGCGTTCGCTTCGTTGAAGGAGAAACCCGTAATGACGTTCGACAAAGGTCTGTTTCCTTGCTCACGGGGTACGATCAGATCCTCACGTATTGTTTTTTTAAATGCCATGCAGGAAAAGACACCGAAGACGATGGTGAGGTCCTCGTGGAAGATGAAGGCGATGAGTCGTTCCGTGATGACGATAGAAGTGACGATGGTGATGACGGTGACGATGGGATCGACGCCTTCCTGAAGTCAGACGAGGAAGATCTAGGGACAGATGAGGAAGATGAGGAGGCAGTTGCGGCCTTGGCACACATTACCACTCCTCCCGACTCGCCCACAGCCAGACAGCCCCTCGCCAAAGCATCAGCACCCACTTTCAGTTCGTCATCGGCACGGACAACATCCAACGACGAGGGTGCTCTCAAAGGAGTCCCGCGTGCCGGTAGTACAACACCTCCTGGTTCGCCAGCGGACCAGCCCTCGCTTGACAAGAAGGGTTTACCTGCACCCGTCGACCGTGCCACTTCCGCGCCGCCGACCACCACGCCTACAGCAGGTCTCCTCGGTGTCGGAAGGCCATCCACCCGCCCTGTAAGGAGCTCTCCTCTCGCCAGCCGGCCGATCAATAGTGCCGACGACGACAAGGACGACGGGCTACCCTCTCCTTCCGGGCCCAAAAAAGCACGTTCTGCATCACCGGCTATACCTCCCGTTCCGATCTTGGTCCCTCGCCCTAAGACGCCACCCTCATTATTTGGGACAGGTCCTCCGCCCCCAAAGCCTGAACCGTTCACACTTACGCCATCATCGAATTCTGCCACAACGTCCCGGCCACTCTCACCCGCTACCCCTGGACAGTCAAATGACGCACCGAAGACACCCCCAGAATTTCCCAGCGGCACAAGCACATCCGGAGTCCCTGGAGGCTTGTTCGGGAAGATCCCCGCCCCAGTGTTCGCCCCTCCCGCACCACCTGCGGGCGGACTGTTCGGAAAGCCAGTCCCTGCACCAACGACCGGATTGTTTGGGCAGCAACCTCTCGGCAAAACGCCTGCCCTAACGACACCAACACAATCCGCTTCCCTGTCAGCCCCGAGTGGCGGTATATTCTCGAAGCCCTTCGCTCCAGCAACCAAGCCGCCTGTACCTGCACCTACGTCCGCCGCTCCTTCGACGTCACCATTAAGACCTCAGAGCGAATTTGGCATTTCAGCGGGGAACTCGACCGCGTCCACTGGTTCCTTAAAACCCCCGGTCTCTACTGGATCCAGCTCCACGTCGCTTATGAAAACCCAACCTGTGTCGGCATCGCCTGTGCAAGACTTGCAGTCAGAGTTGTTGAATCTGTGTCAGAGTCTCCACCAGGAACTTAACGAGGTACCTCGCGTGTTCAATCTCTTAAATGCCGCTAACAAGCCTTTGTAGCTCAAGACGCTAGCGGCCCATGCGATTTCTAATATCTCAACCCTCAATCAACGAGGGAGCGGTATGAAGACAATCCAAGACCTCAGCAGTGACTCCAAGTGGGCGATGAGCGATCTACCTCAGTTCAAACAGGTCATGAAAGAGGTCGAGGGCGAGTTGCAGAAGTGGGAGCAGTTGAAGGTCGTCCTTAACTCGGAGCTGCGGGAGCTGGATAGCGACATGCTGAAAGGTTGGTGTGCTCTCGAAATGGCACCTAAATTTCTTGCTGACCTAGAGTCTAAGGGTGCACTCGCAGGGAGGAGATCGAGCGATTCAGCAAGACATCCACGGATGCCGACTTTACACGGATGCTGAAGACAAGAACGCTTAGTCCCGATTACTTGGAGACTCAATCACAGCTTAGGAGGGACGTGCGCGTGAGTAGCATCGCGTAACTTGAAACAGTCGAACCGGCTAACGCGAGAGACAGACCATGCGTAGCAGAATCCAGCAGCTGGAAGATTACATTCAGGCATCCAAAAAGAAGCTCAGCAGCGTTAAGAACGGCAAGCCGTCTTTCAAGTATGTGCAATCTTCGTATACTTTGCTTTTATCATTCACATGGCCTCTTTCCAAGGCCGCCTTCGCTCGATACGATCAACCGGACCTATCGCAACATCGATGCCGCCATAGGCCAAGATGAGTCGGAAGTGCGGAGCTTGACTGAACGCATCTCTGCTCTCGAGCTATCGCCGGACGCGCTGCCCCTTGGGATCCAGCCCGTTCGTGATAAGCGACTTCCGGACCGTTCTTCCCGCCGGATTGGACGTGAAGTCACTCCGAATATCGCAGCGTCGACAGCGGCAGCTCTCAACGCGGAGCGCAGTGCACAGAAGCTCAAGCGTGCCCTCCTGAGCAACAAGCAACCTCTGCTGAACACTAGCGCTGTGGACGTTCTCCCGCCAGAGAAGCAGTCGATACGGCGGCGACCTCTGCTGGCTTCAGATTCTGGCACGGGCGTCGGGGCCGCTTTTGCCGCAGGGCTTACCGCAGGATCTGCTGTTGCATGGTCCACACCCCCGCCTGCGACATTCGCTGTGCAGAACTGGAGTTTACCGCCGTTCAACTTGGACAGTCCCTCCCCTCCTCCTTCGGCGCTTGGTGCGACACGAAGTCGTCCTGCACGAGAGAAGCAGCACGCGAAGCCGATCCAACTGGGACAGAAGCCTCCGCCTCCGCCGCCGCCCGCTGGATTCAGCTGGGGCCCCGTACCGGTCATCAAGCCGAAGAACACCATCTCTGTCTTCACCGAACTCGGCAGCAGCGGAAAAGGCAAAGCAAAGGAGGAGGTTCACGGCGAATTAGGGGGCTCATGGGTTGCCGAAGGGTTCGAGAGCGCTACGAAGCGATGAACACGGACTATTCTACTACTACGACATGCAGGATGTAACCGCCTACGTTTGATACTACCAGAATCGAGAATGACGGTCATGGACATCTAGCTCGATTTGCCATTTTGAAGATTGGGAGCTTTGGTTGCGCTGGAATCATCCGGTTCAGGGTGTGTCTCGTCGGCGTCCTCAAACTGTTCAGATGATTTGTCGAACGGGTTGTAGATGATGCTTTCAATGTGGGCAAGAGCGGCCTGGGGGTAAAAGAGTATGGTCGGCCGAAGAGGGACTAATATGGGTTGTAGCGGGTATTGTTGAGGAAATCGCTGCGCACTTTGCCAACCTCACTCAGCTCCTGGTCTTCATCTCCGGTGAAGGTCTCGAACTCTCCAGGGTCTACGAATGCGTCCTCGTCGTCCATTTCATCGCCGTCGTTTGGATCTGGATGAAGAGATGCGCAGAGCGAGAGACTCTCAAATATGGGTTCGACTGGGAGGGATTAGAGATGAGCGCGCAGCATCTAACATAAAAGAACGGAGCACACACGAGCAGAAGGGTTTTTGGGTACAATGACAAGCTCTCTCATAGCGGTTGCATCTTCCTCATCTTCCGTCTGCTCTTCTGCCGAGGGCTCGTCTATTTGGCAATAAACGGAAGGACCAGATTCCGCTCGGGAGATGGCGTGGAGAGTAATGGATGGGTAGTCAACCTGGAAGCCGCGGCCCGTGGCGGACATGAAGACAAGCGCACTGGAGGGTATTGCGAGTCGTGAGCAGCACACTAAGGGTCATGAGAGAAAGCTCACCTCTCGATCACGTACAGAGTCCCGTTCGCGCCATCCGCCGCCGCGAAGCCCTCGAGAGGAGGGTCGAGGGTGATCTGAACGTTTTCTTCCTGATGGCGGAGGACCGGGGGGATGTCGGAAAAGGACGCAGGCGTCGACGCGCTCGCTACGCGATGCTCTTCAGACGAGATATAGGTCGGCAGCGCGGAGACGAGCGAGATGGGCATTTTGTGGTGAGCGCGAGGGAAGCGTCGAGACTCGAGACGCGACAAATGTGCACTCCGTCTTTCTCGGCAAGATTGTGTCGCGACTTGCCGAGTCTGTGCCGCCTGAGCGCCTCCGCGCAGCCACCGCCGGGGCTACTCTCCGAACACACCATCGTCTCCGACCCAGAACTTGCTCTCTGCCTTCATCTCCTCCCAGCAATGCCCGTCTCTACTCCAACTGACCCCCAGGCCGCAGCCTTGCTCTCCCATGTGCTCTCCCAGACGCAGCAGAACATCAACTTCCTCGCTGCTCAGAACTACATCTCCCATGCAGAGGCCGCAGACCTCATTGCCCGCCTCTCCCAAGGCCCCGCGGCCGGTCCTTCCCAGGATGAGCTCGCGGTCAGCATGAACAACCTTGCGGTCGGCCCCGTGCGTTCCCCGGAGCCCGCGCGCCGTATCCCTCCCCCTCCCCCTCGTGCCCTCCAGAAGGCGCGCGCCGAATGGGCCTACAACGAGGACGGAAGGGTACGTCCGGCTGACTGTCTCTCGCTGACCATCCTCTGACGCTCGGCACATCGCCATCTCAGGAGCCCAACGACCTCTCCTTCTCCCAGGGCGAAGTCATCGAGATTGTCGACGAGACCAACGCCGACTGGTGGACCGGGAAGTGCAGGGGCAAGCAAGGTCTCTTCCCCTCCAACCACGTCAAGAAGATCGACGCTCGCTCGTCCGTCTCCCCGCCTCCGCCCATGCCAGTCATGCCGTCTGCACCGTCGTACTATTCCCCGCCTCCTCCCCCGAGCTACGGCGTGCCGCCGCCGCAGGATCATGAGAAGGCGGCTATGTATTACCAGCAGCCTCAGTATGCCCCTCCTGCACCAGTCCAAGCACCTCCTCCTCCCGTACAGCAGGCCCCTGCAGAGCCCAAGAAGAGTCGTTTCGGTAATCTCGGTAACACCATGGCCAATTCAGCTGCCGGTGGTGTAGGCTTCGGTGCTGGTGAGCTCAAGTTCCAAAAGTCGATCAGCATTTTGGCCCGTCATTCTGATTACATCTTCTATAGGTGCGGCCATTGGGAGCGGCATTGTGAACGCCATCTTCTAGTTTCGTCTCACTGTACAGGATGCTTTCTTCGATCTGGACTTCGGTATTGGATATCCTATCTATTGAATCCCGGCACTCTAGTTGTTGCTCCCCCCATTCCGCTTAGACTACGAAACAATACGATCGTCGTCCTTGATTGGGATGCCAAATAATCCCTTGACCTTGCGGACGGTTTCTTGGTCGCCGGTGTTCTACGCATGCATGGATACTCGAATCAAACGACGAACGCTCAGTCTCAAGTGACGCGCACCTTCGTGATCTCGTCACTGATCTTCACCGTTGGCTTGCCAGCGACCGAAGAAAGTTTGATAACCATGTTCAAAGCCCTACTCTTTTCTGTACCTCCGCTCGATCTCGTCTTGAAGTCGTTAGTGAGCGAAGTTCCGATACCGAATGCGCCTACGATAAGACGATGTGAGCGGTCCATCATCAGGTTCCGGAGTAGTAGGCATACATTTGAAACCAATCTCGTCGCATTGCGTCTTCAGCTTGATTGCCTTCTCCACATCGAGTGCATCAGAGAAGATGAGGACTTTCTTCGTGTAGTCCACGCCGAGCTGCTGGTATACCTGCTTTGCCCGTGGCGCAAAGATAAACGGGTCACCAGAGTCCTGTCTGAGGCCCGTCCATTGCTGAGCATGATGAGGATTGGCAATGAAGTCCTAGAGCAGGCCGGCATCAGTCAATGAGCAACGGCAGACCTACTCGTAAACCATGCCTTATAGAATGCCTCCGTGGAGAACGTATCAGTCAATGCGATCTGTAGGGCGTTGGGGTACGTCTTTTCCCAGAGCTCCATGGCGGTCCCGTTCACGTGTTCATAACCCCTCAACGCGCCGACCTGCAGCACGTTTCACTCAGTTTGATGCACCATTTCGGAGACCACTAGGGATACGAACACCCATAAACCACTCGCTTGGGATGAGTGTTAGGACACTCCTCAGCTTATAAGGGATCATGGGGAACTCACTGGGCGATGGTGCCTACAGGGGCGACGTCGTATTTCATGGCAAAAAACACCTAAGCGACTATAAGTCCCCATAAAGCATGTATGCTGAAGCATATGAAAACTCGCATTGCTGGTGCCGTTGAAGGAACCGGCGTTGGGATGATCCTTTTTGGCTCGGACGAGAGAGTCCATGACGAGGTCTTGGGTATGGAACGACCGCCTCCTCCTGGTACCAAATTCACTCAGAGTACAACCAGCAGTTAGCAAAGAGGCGGCTTTCTCGTGGGCAAGTTCTGCAAAGGTGTCGGCATTTTGCTAATAATTTTCCAGAGCCAGGATAGCTTCACCTGTCTGGCCATCATAGTCCCAATCGGTATCAACGCTGGTGAAGTAGATTTCGCTGAGACAAGCCATGACAGGAACTTCCCAGAGGATGGTGTCCTGCCACTGACCGAGGACATCGATATGTATGTTCCCTCTGGTGGTGGGATCACCGGCAGCATGCTTAACATCGTCCTGGGGCAGCGGTTCGAAATGCAGGCGAAGCTGGTCCGGCTTGAAGCGGTAAGCCTGGAGGTAATCTAGATAGGCGGGGGGGAAATAAGGGCAGGTGGCCTCGAGCCAGGCCCGCTCGTTTGCGGAGAGCACGAGTTTGTCGAAAGCTGAGAGCCAGAAAGTGAGTCGTCTACGACGCGAAAATGACGTGTCTGGGGGACGGACCGGCGACTGAGCGCTTGAAGCGATTGAAACACTCCAGGGTGAAGAAGACATCCTTATCCCGATGAGTGAACCTGTACGTGCCCTGGACACCGGGAAAATGCTGCAGGAC
Organism: Grammothele lineata; assembly: GCA_002150815.3. NCBI lineage: Eukaryota > Fungi > Basidiomycota > Agaricomycetes > Polyporales > Polyporaceae > Grammothele > Grammothele lineata. The sequence goes on along the minus strand of NDFF03000129.1, from coordinate 157,603 downwards.
GGCCTGCTGCATGGAAAGCTAGGAAACGAGGCACAAATCAGGAACGACACGGACGATATCGACGCTTAGACAGACCTTGTAGAGGTCCGTGTCGAGAATCGAGGCGGGCAGACCGACATGGGCCTGACTACCCATGGCGTATTAGACTTTGCTTGGTGGTGGTGGTGGTTCGGGGGAGATAAGGCTGACTGCAGCAAACGCAGCGGTGGGCGGCCATATGGGGATTCGCTTCCGTGACCGATGGACACAACAAGCAGCTGCCAATACTTGCCCGACCACGTCGCGAGTCGTCGCTCGGTGCTGCACCGATCCAGCCCGATTCCCTGCCGACGTCCGCGTACCAAATAAACCCTAACCTAGAAACTTCGCCTAATCTCGGTCCGAGACAGACGCGATTGTGGCGAACCTCCTTCAGCTTATTTCTCAAATCTTTGACAACCATCGCTCCCTTGGACTCAGCCATCCTTGTGTCGGTTGTTTTTGCATCAGCCACCACTCATGGTCCGTTTCTATACACTCAGCGCTTGTATGCCGCGCTCATCCTCGTTCAGAGCTCACGCATAGAAATACTCAACGATGGCGGCTTCCGTTCAGATGGCCGCAAACAGTATGAGCTCCGCGACGTATCCATAGACCTCTCCCAGCAGGGCACCGCAGATGGCTCGGCTACCATCACCCACGGCCTCACACAAGTTCTCGTGACCGTCTTCGGCCCTCGCGAGGCAAAAATGCGCTCCCAGACCCTCCACGATCGCGCGGTCCTCAATGTCGAGATGAGCGTCGCGCCTTTTAGTACTGGCGAGCGCAGAAAACGCTCTCGCGCAGACCGGTGAGCTCATCTTCTCCTTTTGCCCTTGTTTTGCGCTCAGGCAATTCCAAGCAATCAGACGAGTGCTCCAGCTCGCCTCCATGATCGCTTCCACCTTCGAGCCCGTCGTACAAACCACCCTCTATCCCCGCACCCAGATTGACATCTACGTCCATGTCCTCCAACAGGACGGATCATTACTCGCCGCCTGCATAAACGCTACCACCCTCGCCCTGATCAATGCGGGTGTCCCCCTCCATGACTTCGTCTGTGCCGTCTCCGGCGGTGTACATTCAACCTCCCCTCTGCTTGACCTCACAACGCTCGAGGAAAACGACATACCGCACATGACGGTCGCCGTCATGCCGCGCACCCGCAAGGTCACTCTCGTCACGATGGAGACACGGCTTCACGTCGATCGCTTCCGGGAGCTCTTCGAGCTTGCTTGCGAGGCGGGGCAGACGATACACAAAGAGATGAAGTTGGCGGTCAAAGACCGCACCGTGACCCTTGTCGGCGCAATGGAGGCAACAGGCCCAAAACCCGGCGTGGCGGACGACCGAGACATAGTGATGGAGGACAGAATCTGAATATTCCTCCAAACCAACTTTTCCTTCGCTCGACGGCACCCATACTCGCACACAAACACTCGCGGAGTTTGGTCAATCGCGCACTGCTTCGATTCTGCGGAAACATGCGAGCCACTTATCGCCTTGGTTCCTCTCCACCTTTTTTCCCTCCTCCGTGCTGCTGTACACGGCGTCCAAAATCGGCCCCTTGCCTTCGTCTCTCAGCTCTTGCTCCGAAACAGGTTCGAAGAGTGGAAACTGTTCAAGATGAGTGCGCATCCAGTCATGCAAGTCGCGCACGTCCGTGATGGTGTACACGATTCCACCGGGACGGAGAATGTATGCGTACTCTGCCAGCAGCGTCGGGGAGATGATACGTGCCTTGTGTTTGCGGGCCTTGAAGTGAGGGTCAGGGAAGAGGAAGAAGAGGGCGGAAAGCGAGTGCTTCGGGAAGTAGTTGGGCATGAATTTCATGGAGTTTGCGCGGACAATGGATACGTTCTGGTACGGCGCCGGGGTGTCGAGGGCAGGTTGAGAAGGCGCGGACGTAGATCGGAGGGCGACGATGCGGTCATGGACGTATTGAGAGACCTGAACACGGATCTCCATCCCTATAGGTCGGCGATCAGATGATGCTCACGCGGATGCGACGGGAACGAAACGGGATCGCATTCGGGAGAACAAACGCCACAGTTTGCGCAGATGATTGCGAGGAGGGAGATGACCAGTCAATGATATTTGGCAAAGGACTGACCGAGCATGAGTGTGTTGGGGAAAAGGGGAGCCAGTGCGATCAGGAGGCCACCAAAACCACAGCCGACGTCCGCAAACTCGGGAGTCTTGCCAGAACCGGCGAAGGCGGGGTAGTGGGCGTCCCAGTCAAACTGAGATGGGGAAGCGGGGTAGCTCAATGCATGGTCGGAGAAGGGGTTCGCGTGTGCGCGCTGACGGTAGTGTCTTTTCTGGCGATGAAAGTGAGTGAAGAGCAGGAGAAGGGAAGAAGTGGGCCGACGGACCTGGGGGAGGACGTCGTTCTGCACTTGTTTTTCTGGCTGGACCGCGTCGGGGGCGTTGTCGGAGCGCTTGCGCTTGGGCATGTCGTCCGAGAAGGAGGAGATGGTCGTCCGAGGACGCGTCGGGCGAGGCGGTCGGCTTCTCGCGGGTGGTGAGAAACGGCGGTTAGAGAAGTGGCTGCACTCGCTCGTCCGTCGCCGGCCAATCAGGGACGCGGCCCGGCAGGGGCCAGTCGGAAGCCTCGGAAAAGTCGGAGCACACGTCACGTGCATCGCGCGACCGGGGTACACATATCAAGGCCCCGCGCCGCCAGCGAGCTCTCTTCTTCCCCATCCCATCCCTCCCCAGCCAGCCATGCAGTCTGCCGCCCTTCGCTCCGCCATCCAGCAGGTTTGTTTTCTTGTGTGTCATGTTCCTCCGCAAGTTGCGATGCTCACATATTCTTTTACTCCATAGTCGCGTCGTTCCGCCTTCGCGCGCTCGGCCAGGTTTGCGTCCACCTCCGCGAAGGCACCAACCTTGAAGGAGCGTCTCGCGGAGCTCATCCCCGTCGAGCTTGAAAATGTGCGTTTACATTATTTTCTCATGCATGCGCGCCGCCTCATCGGCTGGCACTAGGTCAAGGCCGCGCGCGTAGAACACGGCAAGAAGTCGTTTGGCCCCGTCCTCGTCGACCAGCTCTACGGGTACGTCCTTCCCACGATATGCCCGCTCAATCTCCTCAATTTAATCGCTTAGCGGTATGCGTGGCCTCCCTGCCCTCATCTGGGAGGGTTCCGTTCTCGACGCCGGTAAGCGCTCTTCTTTTCTTCCGAGTTACTTTGCTCATTTTCTTCTTCAGAGGAGGGTATCCGTTTTCGCGGCAAGTCTATCCCTGAGTGCCAGGAACTTCTTCCGAAGGCCCCCGGCGGGTCTGAGCCTCTTCCCGAGGCTCTTTTCTGGCTTCTCCTTACTGGCGAGGTTCCCACTCAGGAGCAGGTCACTGCCCTCTCCAAGGACTGGGCCGCCCGCGCGTCACTCCCCTCCTTCGTTGAGGAGATCCTCGACCGCTGCCCGCCCACCCTCCACCCCATGTCCCAGTTCTCGCTCGCTGTCACTGCGGTAATTTTTGACGTCAACTGCTTCCGCCTATCACGCTTCTTACTCGGCCCGATATCTCCGTCTAGCTCAACCACGACTCGGCATTCGCCAAGGCTTACCAGCAGGGTATCTCCAAGAAGGAATACTGGCAGCCCACCTTCGAGGACTCCATGGACTTGTACGCCTATGATTGATCGACTTGCATATGTCTCGCCTTATTGACAACATTCCTCTAGGATTGCCAAGCTCCCCGCCATCGCTGGTCGCATCTACCGCAACGTGTATGGCGGCGGTAAGCTTCCCGCCATCGACGCCGACAAGGACTACTCGTACAACCTTGCCAACCTCCTCGGTTTCGCCGACAAGCCCGACTTCGTCGAGCTCATGCGTCTGTACATCACCATTCATTCGGACCACGAGGGTGGCAACGTTTCGGCACACACCGGCAAGCTCGTCGGCTCCGCCCTCTCAGACCCCTTCCTCGCCTTCGGCGCTTCCTTGAACGGTCTCGCCGGTCCTCTCCACGGGCTTGCAAACCAGGAGGTGCTGATCTGGCTCCGCAAGATGCAGTCCAAGATCGGCGAGGATGCGACTGACGATGCTGTCCGTGAGTACGTCTGGACGACCCTCAAGGGCGGCCAGGTCGTGCCCGGGTACGGCCACGCCGTCCTCCGCAAGACCGACCCGCGCTATATGGCGCAGCGCGAGTTCGCGCTCAAGCACCTCCCGGACAACAAGATGTTCAAGCTGGTCAATCAGGTGTACAACATCGTCCCCGGTGTCCTTCTCGAGGCCGGCAAGGCGAAGAACCCCTGGCCGAACGTTGACGCGCACTCCGGTGTGCTCCTGACCCACTACGGTCTCGACCAGATGAACTTCTACACCGTTCTCTTCGGTGTCTCTCGTGCGTTTGGTGTCGCTGCTCAGCTTATCTGGGACCGCGCTCTTGGTGCTCGTACGTGTCCTATTCGTTCGTGTTGTTGAACATAGCGTCTGACGCAAGTATTCTACAGCTCTCGAGCGCCCCAAGTCGTACTCGACGGAGGCGATCAAGAACATGTTCAAGGACAAGTCCGCATAAGGGGCAACTGTCTGCGGCAACAAAACCTCTCGTTGAGGATGCGATGGATGGCTGGAGAGTACCATGTTGGGAGCGATGGGCGTCTTACTGTAGTCTCTGCCGTGTTGAACATCCTATATGCTTACGTAATGATATCTTTACCTCGCTTAATGCCCGTGTGCAAAGCGCGTGTGCATCGTCATTCCCGATCCCTTCAGCCACCGAGCCTCTTCCCAGTCTCCCCCACTTGCTGTGTCAACTCCAGCTCTCTTATACTGGCTCATGGCGGACGTTCGTGCTCTCCTGAAAGCCAAACGGCAAGAGGCTCGCATCACACACCCACTCGCCTCGTACAACTCTTCAGGTCAGCTCCGATGCGTGGCCTGCGGCACCTCGGTCAAACACGCATCCGCATGGGAGGGCCACATCGGGAGCAAGGCGCACCGCACGAACGCGGCGCGCCTGCGTCAGGAGCAGGCCCGCGAGGCTCAGCGGGCGGAAGAGGAGCGAGAGCGGGAGAGCCTCAAGCGCAAAGCCATGGATGTGGACGAGGCGGAAGACAACGAGGACGGGAACCTGTCCGACACGAAGAAGCGGCGCGTCGAGAGCGAGGAGCCTGCCGCTGCACCTCCAAGGGCCGCGTCGACAGCAGCTAAGGGCGCGTTGCCCGCTGACTTCTTCTCCGACCCGTCGATGGCGCCGCCCCCGCGAGAAGAGGACGAAGAGGAGCAGGACGGGGACGTCGCAGACGGGCAGGCAGCGGCACCTCCAGCGGGGACGGACGCGCTCGACCTCGAGTGGCAGAAGTTCCAGCAGTCGGTGATCGACGCGCCCGATTACCAGGAGACGTACGACCGGGCGACGGTCATGGCGGAGCCCGTCCTTGCCGCCGAGGTCCCACAGGGCTTCCCATCGGATGCACAGGCAGCGGCTGAAGGAGGGGAAGAGAAGGACGTGTTGGACGAGGAGGGTCTGCGGCGGAAGAAGGAGCAAGACGAACGGGAGCTGATTATGGACCGATTACTAGAGGAGGAGCAGGCGCAAGAGGAGGCCGATGCGCGAGTTTCTGCCCTAAGAACGAAGTTGGACGCTTTGAAGGCGCGACGAGAGGCAGCCAAGGCTGCGAAAAAGGGCGCAAAGTAGGCGTGCCTCGCACAATTATCTCTGTGTAAGTGAATTCCGGAATGTATTGCTAGACTATAGTGTAGTGACATGAAACGTCTCAAGCAGACTGGCTCGCTGCTTTTTCTGACTGCTCTCCATCCCCATCTACATCATCTCCCCCCATACCAATCCACGAACCCCAATCCATGCCCCGTTTGTGGAACATCATGAGACCGAGCAAGACCGGCAACGACCAAATACTGTGCAAGAACATCTTCCTCGCGTGCTTCTCCCCACCATGTCTCCAGTACTTCCACGCTGCGTCTATGCACAACGCGTGCGGAACGAGGCTCGTCAGCGCGAACGCCCAAGTGGTCAGACCGGCGAGCGGCATGAGGAGGGACGTCGCAGGGACGAGGAGGAGCGCGTGGCGGAACGCGACGGCGCCGTTCTTGCGGGGGTCGAGGACGCAGAGCATGCGGTAGCCCGCCTGCGCGTAAGACTCGCGGACGAGGTGCGAGAGGCCGTTGAAGTGGGGGAACTGCCAGCTGTAGAGCAGCAGGAAGAGCGAGAGGGGCGCGAGGGGGTTCTCCGCGGCCGCCATGATGTCCACAGGGACGGAAGAGAGGAAAGATGGGAGGACGAGCTCGACAGACTGGAGGGAGGAGGGGAGGAGAGAGCCGCCGACGGCGGTCCAGCCCATGAGCGGGGGGAGACCGCCGACGACGGCACCGACCCAGGTGTTGAGTGTGCTCTTGCGCTTGAGATAGGTGTATGCCCCGGCATATAATGCGATGTTCGCCGCGCCGAGGAGGGCCGTGGTGGGGTTGGTCATTGTCCAGAGAAGAGCGGGCCCAGCGATGCCTGTCACGAGGGCATAACCGGTAGCATGGAGCGGGCTGAGTGCGTGCCGGACGAGGGGGCGATTGCGAGTGCGGGCCATCTGGGCGTCGTAAGGGACCTCTTGTATCTGGTTGAGGGCGTTTGCGGAGGCGGAACAGAGGGCGGTCCCGACTGCGGTGGAGAGGAGGACAGGGACGGTGGTGGGTAAGGGGGAGATGGCTACGCTGGCCATGGCGGTGAGGACGACGAGTGCGGTGAGATTCGTCTTTGCCAGCTGCGTGTAGACCCGAGCTAGTCGTCGGGGCGTGAGCACCTCGGCTTGCCGGAGAGTCGGGGCCCCCTCAAGGGGAGCATAGGCGGCACCGACGGAGTGGCCCCGGACTGTTTGAGCGACGGCCTGCGGAGGCGAGCGTGCATCCCTTGACGGCGAAGACCATCTGTGGTTATCGAAGAAGAATGCCGCAAAGGAGGTGCGTTTGGAGGCGGCGAATGTGGACGCAAATCGGGACGCTACGGAAGGGCGTGCACGAGGAAAGGCGCCGAAGGAGGAGCGGCAGACATGAATCGAAAGGGCGGGAGACAGGCCAGTCATTTCATCTGGCAATACCGTGAGTCAACGTATACACAGCACAGGATGAGCACATACGGGGGCTGCGGAAAGAGCTTGGGGAGAGCTCGAACGGAGTGTGCCACTGCGGTCGTTGGAGAAGCGGCCGGAGGCGCCGAGACGCGTGGGACGTCTGCGCGTCCGAGGCCGGCGCGCGTCCAGCTGTGCTTGCTTTCCACCTCCACCATCACTGACGAGCTCGAGTCGAACGCGGCGGCGACGGCGACGAAGACGACGACGCTCGGGGCAGCCGAGCCTGTTCATACGCAGTTGGAAGTGCACTATTTATCTTGCCACGTCCCCCTTGTCCCACGTACCTTACCCCCCTCTATTCTTCCCAACCAACCGACCAGCCACCTCACTCCAGCACGTCAACCACACTCCCCGCTTGACCTGCACACACCATGCCCGGCACCCACCTTCTCCCGCCTAACCTCCTCAAACTCTTCGCCCCTCGGCCTCCGTTGCCCTATACACGGCCGCTCGACAGGGACATTGACCGCATCCGGTCCAAAAATGTCGAGGGCGTCGCCCAGCTCCTTGCGCAGCTCCGCGAGGCGAAGACGCAGGGCATGATGGAGTCGGGCAACACCGGCGAGCGCGACGGCGACGGGATGGAGGAAGGAGAGGAACCGACGTTCACCCTCGCGGAGGAGACGAAGCGGCAGATCCGCAGAGAGGAACGCAAGAAAAAGAAGGCCGAGGAGTTCCAGCGTTGCAAGGACAACTGTGCGTCGCCTTTTCCTCTGGCTGTTTCTGCTGCTCATGCTTCGTTTTGCAGACAAACCGTCCGAGGATCCCGAAGCCATTGGTGACCCTTACAAGACCTTGTTCATCTCACGCTTGGTGCGTTGACAAACCGTCTGAGGCTTTCGAATATTCTAACTCACACTATTTCTCTACAGCACAAGACCGCCACTGAGAACGACCTTCGGAGGGAGTTTGAAAGCTTCGGTAGCATTGAACGGGTGAGGATCGTCCGTGACAAGAACGGACGCAGCAGAGGCTACGCGTTCATCGTCTTCGAGCGAGAACGCGACATGAAAGGTAACACACACCCTCCGCTCCCTTGACACGCTCACCCAGCATGACTCTGCACGTCGACGACGCCCTCGCTCGCGTGACGCCTTTTCCCCTCCCCTCTAGCTGCATACAAAGAATCAGACAGGCTGCACATCATGGGCAAGCGTGTGCTTGTCGACGTTGAGCGCGGGCGCACCGTGCGGGGCTGGAAGCCCCGGCGCCTCGGAGGCGGGCTGGGTGGTAGGCCCAAGCCCGAGCCGCCCATGTTCTCCAGCGCCGGTGGTGGCGGGGGGCGGGGCGGATTCCGTGGTGGCTTCCGTGGTGGCGACCGCGGGGGCTTCCGAGGCGGAGGCCGCGGTGGAGGCTTCCGCGGCGGACGAGGTGGGTTTGGCGGCGGCGACAGATTCGGTGGCCCGCGGGACGACTTTGGCGGCGGCGGCGGTGGACGAGGAGGGTTCGGTGGTGGAGGAGGCTACAGGTATGGTTTTTGCTCTTTTTCGGCGCGTTTGTTTACTTACCCTTGGGCAGGGGTCGTGGCGGCGGAATTGGTTACCAAGGCGGCGGCTTTGGCGGACCAGTGGACCACGGATACGGCGGCGGCCCACCTGGCGGCGGACACGGGCCTGGCGGATACGGCGGCGGAGGAGGCCCTGGAGGATTTGGCGGACCGCCCGGAGGAGGACCGGGGGGACCTGGTGGGTATGGACCGCCAGGCGGCGGCTTTGGAGGAGGCGGAGGCGGAGGGTACCGCGGCGACCTCAAGCGCGAAGGACCTGGTGGGTATGATGACCGGGACGCGAAGCGTCCACGCTACTAGTCTGCTCCCGTCCTCGAGGGCTGCGCGTGTCGCACGGGTGGGTTGGCAGCGCCGGACAGTGGCCCGTGGTTTGTTTCTGTGTTTCTTTTGCGTTGTGGCCTCGACTCGTCTATCGCGCCTCGCTCGACCTCGCTCGCGTAAGTATCGTATATGTCCCCTGTAACCACAGTATCCTCCCCCCTCACCCCGAAGAAGGGTATAGCCGAGGCAAGTACGTATGAAAGCTGTTTCTCTCGTGATTCGGTAGCTCTACAGAAGCAGCTTGTGATAAGGTGGAGAAGACGACTAATGTTGGATGGAAGGTCGATAATGAAGAAGCTACGACGTGCCCGATGTCGATCGCGTGCATCTCTGGCACGCTGACGGCGTCAGAAGAATCTGTCGTCGGTCTGGCGTGGAATGCCCCAATGCGTGCTGCAAATGAAGGCAACGTCCTCCAACCCCAGCCTAGAATTCTGACGTGAAGCAGAGAGCTAGGCCGGTGTCCAAGCAGACAACAAGCGAGAGAGGGTGTGTTCTAAGTGGAGCCCGGGAGGACCGGAAAAGAGCATAAACCTATTTAGGGGGATATAGGCTTTGGGGAAGGTTGGGCCGAGATCTGCACGCTCCCGCGAGCGTGTGGGTTCAGTCGGGCGGGACTCCGGGAGGGGAGGGCGGGAGCGTGGGGGGATGTTGAGCCGGGATGAGAGAGCCGTGTATGGCAGGTGAGTATGAACGGAGCCGGGAAGAGCCGAAGATTCGGAGACGGAGATGGCGCGGTTGGGATCAGAGAGGCCTGCGACCCTGAATTTGGGGCGAGCCGCGGGGCGAGTGGCATTGACGAGCGGTGACGTCGGGCGATGGCGGGCCGCGTGGAGGGAGAGGAAGAGACGTGGATGGCGAAAGGCGCGTACCAGGAGAGGTCGGGTGGGAGGAGGAAGGATGATATGAAACGCGTTCGTAGATTGTCGGGGAGGAGTGGGTGCTGGGGCGAGAAGAAGGCGGTGGGAGGGAGGAGTGGGGACGGATGACGGGAGAGGAGGAGGTGATGGATGGCAACGGGCATAGCAACGGATCAGGCGAGCACGCTGGCGAAGGCCGTCCGCACGAGTCGGGATGCCCGAGTGCTGCTTCTCGAGCCGCGCAAGGCTTTACCCTGCGGCTGCCCGGCTGCCCGGCGCGGAGCAGCCGGCGCACGTCTTCGTGCGTCCCTGCGGCGCGAAGACGCAAGAGTGACGGTCTGTGGGCAGGGTCGACGAGGCTTGGGGAGGGGGCGAGGGTGGGTGCCGTGAGCGGAACGTTGACGGACGAGGAGACGGGCGCGACGACGGAGGGATCGTTGAGCGCCCGGGTGCCTGCGGGGGAGATTGCGATCGCGGATGCAGCGTTCGGCGCGACTTTGGCGATCGGCGCGACTGGCGGCCTGCGACGGCCACCGACGCCTGCCCTCTCCCTGAGCGAGTCCACTGAGAGCGTGTAGAGCTCGTGCGTGTTCCGGCCCCGGCCAGCCTTAAGCTCGCGCCCGAAGCGCGTCCCTGCCCGCTCGCCCATCCTCCAAGTCCCTCCAGCGCCCGCCAACGCTGTCCGCAGCGAGCAGACACCTTCTGCAGTGGCCGGCCACCCCGCCGTCCCGTCCTCTCTCCTTTCTCCTCCCCCGATCACTCCTTGCCTTTCTCTCCCCCTTTTCGTCCTAGTCCTCCGCTCTCGAATGCTCGTCCCTTAGCTCTCGTCCAATCCCCGTCCCATCCATAGCCGGGCCCGTCTTCCTTTTGCCATCTTCGCCCAACCGCGTCTCCCGCCTCCGCGTCCCCGTTCGCGACCGCAGACGTCAGCTCTCTTTATCCCCTCTCTCTTCTGCTCGCTCATCCCCTTCTCCTCTTCTCCAGGTCTACGCGTCTTTGCGCGTCCCCCGACGCCTCTCTGACCGTCCGACGTCCGCCAGTCTCCCCGCGCCCAGCCCCGCCTTCGCTTCCCGACTCATCGCTGGCACCGACCCCTCCTCTTTCCCCCAGACTCGTCGGTCATCGCGCGCTGTAGGCTGGCTCAGACGTCGCCCCAGTCTTCCGTTCAAACCCTCCTTGTCATCTCGTTCCAGTCCATCTCGTCGTACAACCTAGCCGCTGGCCCACCATGCAACGTGCGTCTCTCCCTTCCCTCTCCTCTCCCTCTCGCTCATCTCTTCTCCAGCCAATGGCACCCCTACCCAGACTAGCCCCAGAGTAGCTCTCGCCCCTCTCTCCACCCGCGATCTCCCATCGTTCTCCCTCGCCGCCGTCCACGAGACGTCCGAGTCTGCCGCTTCGTCCCCCGTCTCTTCTGCCCTCTCCCCCACTCAGTCAGACGTCGCGCCAAACTCGGCCGCTCTCCAGGACAAGTTCGACCCCGCCCAGAATCCGCTCCTCCGACGCGCCATCTCCTGTGGTTCCCTCGGCCCCGGCGAGGTCAAACAGAGGCGTAAGCGCTCGCGCGTGAACCCAGAGCAGCTCCTCAAGCTCGAAGAGTACTTTGCGGCCGACAACAGCCCCACCTCCGCCAGGCGCAGGGACATCGCCCGCCAGCTCGGCATGGATGAGCGGCAGACCCAGATCTGGTTCCAGAACAGGTTCGCGTCTTTCTCCTCGCCCGGTGTTTCAGTACACTCATCACTTGTTTCCGACAGGCGTGCAAAAGCCAAGCTTCAGCTCAAGCTCAAGGCTCGTGCCGTTGAAAAGCTAGAGCCCCCGCCCGAGAGCCCTCCGGAGCTCGCCAGCGGCTTCGACGTGGACATCCACGCACTCATTCACGAGGACGAAGGTAGTTCGCATCCCGTCTGGACACTGTAATATGGCTAACTGCGCCGCTACGCAGAGGTGACGGTCTTCCCTTGCTCCGACCTCTCCATCGGCACTTGGCGGCGCATGGCGTCCCCGCAACACGACCTCATCGCCTACACCTGCGAGGGAAAGCGCTGTTTGACGTGGTTCATCCGCTCTAGCGGGCGCAGTTTCAAGATGGAGCTCCTCTACGAGCACATCCTTGACGCGCGCTTCATGAACGTTTCTCCCGGCATGGGTTCCGCGACGTTCTTTCTCGAGCGTCCGCCGACATTCTATATGGAAGGACTCCTGGATCCGAACCAAGGGGAAGAGTCTCCCCGCATATGGCAAGTGTGTGGAGATTGGACCGAAGCAGGCCAGGGGTCGACCCAGATGCAGCACGTCCTGTCCGGGCCCGCCTACCAGCTGTCCGCCCTCGTGAACAGCATCCTCCCTTCGGCGTCCGATGCGGCGCTGTACACGCCTACTGCGTCCGTGTCCGACGCCGGGTCCTCGCCGGAAGTGTTCACCCGTGGCCTGCACTCACCCAACGACATGATGCACCCCGGGTCCACCCTCGTGCTCCGCCGCCCTAGCTCCCTCAGCAGTCTGCGCATGCTGCACCACCCTTCGCTGGAGCGTCTCCGGGCGCGGCCTAGCGTCCCCCTCTTCCACTCCCCGCTCTCGAGCACCTCGACACCTAACTCGCCGTACACCGCCAGCGAGGGTTCGCTCGGCTCGTTCTCCGTCTCCATGTCCCCCGCTTTCCCCTACGACATCGACGGCAGCGGTTGCGCGCAGCAACCCGGGCTCCCCGGCGACCAGCTCGCCCACCTCCCGCTCGCGATGCCGAACCTCCCCCGGCTCAACTACGAGTACCGGCCCATGTCCCGCTCCGCCTCCCCGTACGACTGCTCCGAGCCGCCCTCGTCCGCAGCCTCCACGAGCGGCGGGTACTTTGACGGCCCGCCCTCCGCCGTCGTTGCCCCCGCTTCGTGGGGCGGCGGGCCTCCCATGCCCCCGGCGCCTATGCCTGTTGGCGGCATGGGCCCCGGCGTCGTGGTCGGCGGCGGGCCAGCGTACGTGCAACACAGTAATGTGCCGGTCGAAGAGCGCCCCCAGGAACCATACTACCCGTACCCGAACGGGCTGCCCGGCCCCGCGCACGCCTACGCGTACGAGCACGGCGCGCCGGGCGTGTAAGTAGGCGCGAGAGCGCGAGCCCCGTAATTATTGCACTCCCCCCACCCACTCACACAACAAAGTGTTCGCGTCTCTCGGCTCCCGCGCCCTGGTGTCCCTCTCCTCTCTGCCACCATCTATCGTCCCGTTCCGGCTCGTCTCACTCATCTCTCTGCTCGCCTCGTCGCTTTCCAGTACCATACGTCGTCCCCAGTTGTACGCTCTCGCTTTTACTCTCTGTGCTGTGCATCGCGGCCACACACCCCTTCGCCCCCGCCGCGGGCGTGCTGCGCACATACGGTCCCGCCCACTACCCACCTACCCCCTTCACGTTAACCGTTATGTCCGCCCTGGTCCGGTCCCCTTTGCTACGACTCGCTGTGCTCGCGTCGAACACCCCCTTCCTTCGCCCCCACACTCCTTCGTTCTCCCCGTCTCTCCTTGATCCAACTCTCACACGCTCCCTCTTTCCCCCCTCAGCTGTGTAGCAGTAGATGCCTCCCCCACCCCAATCGTACCGTTCCGCCGGCGAACAGTGCCACCACATACATAATCCCCCGTTTGGTCGTTCGTTGTACATACTAATCGGTCACGGCTCGTGTGCTGCGTCATTGCCTTGCCCCGCATAGCATTATTACACTACATATCTACCCGGCGTCATGTATCCATTCATGGTGCGTCGCACGCGCCTCTCTGGGGTACACAATGCAGTATTCCGTGGTTGCTACCGTTCCTTTCGGTGCTCCCGTATCCACTTGATGGCCGATGCATTGCGTGAAGATACCGGCAATACTGTAGAACTGTCATGTGTTCGAGCTCAAGAACTCAAGGGACAACGTTCTGAATTCCATGGTATGTAGTACAAGTCTGCCACTTCTCCGTCCAGTCTAGGGCCGTATTTACCGCAAGGTCATAGACCGTCCCCTATAACGGTGATCAGCACAGACAGCAAAAGGCAGATTCATAGGCTACTCACGTCACCGTCTTCCTGTCGACGACCGCCTGCTCCGTTTTGGCGCGGTTGAGGACCTTCTGGAACTCGCTCACGCGGTGGCGCATGCGCGAGTGCATGTACGCCTTGGAGCACTTGATATGGTAGTGGAGGTAGTCGCGGAAGAGCTGGATGTGCGTGATCGTCGACGCCGCGACGAGCGGGTTCGCGAAGTGGCGGGGGAAGAGGACGAAGGTGACGTAGCCGACGTCCTCGGAGTCGTGGAGGCCGGGCAGGTGCCGGATTTCGAGAGGGGGAGTGCGGGTCGTGTAGAGCACTTGTGGTGCGCTTTGGATCTGGGGTAGCCGTCGAGCGTCCACGAATTCCTGAACATAAACGCGTTAGGCGATGTTGTATGGCGGCACGAGACGCGGATGGTAGACAGACCTGGAGGAACACCTTCCCAAACACACGATCGGTCTCTTCCCTGAACATCGTCGAGAAGATGACGGTAACACGATCGGACGAGGCTTGGACGTAGATAACCTCCTCGTCGCGGTAGTGGAGCGCCATGAGCTCGCCTTGGCCAGTGCCTGCCGCCTCGAGCTGCTTGTTCTGCTGGAAGCCGAGCTCAAAAGGTGCCGCAAGTGCGTTGCGCTTGAGAAGGGCCAGCGACTTGATCAACGTGTCACGTTCCTCTACCGCGGGATATAAACATAAGGAAGCAGTATGTTGACCAGTTATACGCACCGCCTTCTGGGGGCAGCTGCTCGAGATCAATCTCAAGACTGACATTGTAATCCGCCTCTGGTTGGGGTTTGACCAGGGAACCATATTCGCGCTGCATGATCTCGTTAACACCATAGCGGACGAGCTCGTCCCAACAGCGGATGTTCATGGAGAGTGTAAGGACGGTCTTGCGGTCAGCGGTGGATAGATGGAATCGGACGCCATCGAAGTCCACGAATTGTACATCCAGCGATGATGGCCTGAGTAAATAGAGTATTAGCAGAGACTAATATCGAAATGGACGAGATGCCCGTACTTGACTGCCTTCTCGGCGATGGTGGTCTGGATGATGTAGTTGTGGGACTAGCGAAAAGCGAGTTAGTGGGCAGGCCGTGCAATGCAGAAGGCTACCAGAACAGACCTCTAGAAGGATCATAGCAGGTACGATGTGCGGGTGTACGATGAGAGTCTTGACGAGGACGATAAATCAGAAGATGCTCGGCAGTGTGCAGCACGGCGAGCACGACGAGAGCAGCGGGCCGCGGGGTCGCATGTCCCGTGACTGCGCTCCGGGCGTGAGAACGACGGCGAAATCGCTGAGAGAGATAGCACTCAAATATTTCATCTCCTCACCCGACTCCGCATCTTACACCGCGTCCCCCGACTGCACGCTTAACTGCCCGTTTCTCCTTCTCTATATTCAAGATGCGTACGTGCTTCCTCTCCTTCTTTGCGAATGCCGCTGACGTGCATTTCCCCCTGCAGCGCCGAAGAAAGCCCAAAAGATGTCTCTGAACGCGTTCCTGGAGGACAACAGTGAGCTTGGGGCCGCACTATCCACAGACAGAGTCGCTTATTGCGTTTGTTAGCTCTGGGTTCGTGGGCCGACGAGATGGATGCTATCCCCACTGCTCGTGAGTTCCCGCCAGATCCGAAGTAGTCTTAACCTTATCCCGCCCTTAGCTGCTGCCCGGTCCGACGACGATCGTCGGGGAGGAGACCGTCGTCGTGATGATTTTCTGTCGTCTCGTCGTAAGTGATATCGTACTCTATGCCATCGCGCCCATCAATCTGAGTAACGCCCTCAAGCCGACCGAGGGGGTCCCATGCGCGAGGACCTTCCCCTGCCAACCGAGCCCCCCTTTACCGCATTCGTTGGCAACCTTGCTTTTGACATTACCGAGAGTGAGCTTGAGGAGTTCTTCGAGGGAAAGGTAAGCCGCCTGGTGTCATCTCATGTCATTCGAATCTCATCTCGCATTAGACCAAATCGGTCAAAATTATCAAGGACAGAGACGACAAACCGAAAGGTTTTGGCTACGTCGAGTTCATTGATCTCGACGGTTTGAAGGAGGCCATTGCAAAATCCGGCACAGTACGTCTCCCTATGTTCGCTTGGTGTAGTATGAACCTGACCGAGCATGAACTCCTCTTAGTCACTTGCTGGACGTGGTATTCGAGTCAGCGTCGCCGAACCGCGTAAGTCCTCCTCTGCGGTCTAGACTTTCCCGTTGCTAAAAAGCGCCAATAGAAAAGGAGCGCTCTGGCTTCGGCAGTGGTGGTGGGTTCGACGACGAAAAGTTCGCAGGGAACTGGAGGAGAGATGGCCCCCTCCCGGACCTCCCCTCCTCGCGCGATGGTTCCAGGCGCCGTTTCGATGGACCTGCTCGCGAGCCGCCTCCGCCATCTGTGTCCGACGGTGCTTCCGACTGGCGATCCTCCCGCGCCCCCGCGCGCACCTCAACCATGTCATCGCAAGACTCCGAGGGAGGATTTAGGCGGCGTGGTCCTCCGTCTCGTGATGCGCCGCCCCCTTCAGGTCTTGCGGATACCGAGGAGAACTGGCACATTGGTAGCAAGTTTAGACCTGCAGCGCCCGTCGATGGCGAACGTCCGGGAAGTCGGTTTGGCAGCCTGAGGAGCCGAGAGATGGCCCCCCCTGCGGCAGCTACCACGGACGAGAGCGACTGGAGGCGGCCGCGGACCATCTCGAGGAATTCTACGTCACGTACGTACTGACGGTGAACCTTCAATGATAGCTGTGCTGAATATGCCTGCCCCTCAGCGAACAGCTCTACTCCTCCGACGCCTCAGATGGGGAGGCGTAAACTTGAACTCCTCCCCCGTTCATCAGGCAACTCAGCCGCGCCCTCTCCTCTTGCCTCTCCCAACCCTGCTGCTGCAAGCTCCCGCTCAAACCCGTTTGGTGCCGCTAGGTGGGCTCTTGTCATGTCTGTTGTATTGCTCTGTCTGATTAGCGTTTAGGCCTGTTGACGTCTCGGCTCGTGAAGCCGAGGTTCAGCAGAAGATCGAGAAGGAGCGCGAAGAAGTTCGCGAAAAGGTCGCATCTGGTCCTCACCCCATGTCTCGCACCTCGTCGAGGACAGGTTCCCATCGTGGCACGCAGCGGCCAACCCCTCCTGCCTCAGCCTTGCAGAGTCCCACAACCCCTCATGAGTCCCCCAAATCCCTGCCTGCGTCTAACGTCCGTCCGTCGTTCAGTTTTGCCAATGCGGCCGCTGGGAGCAGGAAGGATTCCACCGAGAACGTACCAAAGGACGAAGTGTCAACTATCACGGAGAAAATCGAGGAGGTCGAGCTGGAAACTTCGGAGCAGTAAACCTCGCGGTCATCGAGCTCGTTGCCCCCGCTTCGATTTGCCTAAGAAGTACGACGCATCCTAATGCTGTGATCTGTTTTCGTTCTCGTAGTCGCGCATGTGTCTATCTTATGTGTTTCAAATATGTGGTCCTTGTCCGCCTTGTAGCTCTCCCCTGGTTCGGTCGTTGGACCTTCTAGTTGTAGATGTACACGAGGCAAATGGTGCGACCCTTCGTCGTACACGCAGAGCGAATACTATGTTCATGATATCCATCGAACATATCGACGAGCTGCCATATTTCTCAAGATCATCCTCTGGGTTTCGCAAAGTGAAGACCAACAACATACGGATCAAACTAATGACATGAAATCTGCTCGAGGGAGTAAAACGGTATACAGCCTACAACATACAAGACAGTGTATGAGATACAGTAGTCTAAGCGGAGATCGTAACCTCGACCTCGACACCGGGCTCGAGACTGATGCTCGTCTGAATTCATTGGTGAGATGAAGGACAGTATCAACATGGGAGGGTACACGTACGATCTGCTTGACGATCTCGCTGGAGGAGTGGAGGTCGATCAAACGCTTGTGGATCTTGAGCTCGTAGCGGTCCCAAGTCTTGGAACCCTCACCGCAAGGCTAGGCGACGCGCAATAAATTTCTCAGACCCAGTCACATGGAAAACGAAAGTTTACTCACAGACTTGCGGGTGGTGACCTTGAGGACCTTGGTAGGGAGCCGGACAGGGCCCTTGACGCGGAGCTGCTTGTCCTTCGCACGGTTGATGAGGTCCGTGGAGACTAAGCCGTCGTCCACCCGACATCAGCCACCTCCATCTTCTAGTATTGCAAGAGATATTTACATACACTTCTCGAGGTTCTTGACGTTGCTGCTCGTGAGCGTGATACGGATTTTGTGGATCTTGGCGGCGGGCACGGGGGCACCGGTCGCGTCGTACTCCTTTTCACCCTTAGCGACGTAACTCATCCTGGATGCTTGCTGGAGAGTCAGAAGGTGACTAGCGGGTGCAGAGGCGGGGTCAGCGAATGGAGTGAAGGGCTGAGTTGGGCGACTTGCCTGAGGGCGGTTTCTGTTGATTGTGGAGAAAAATAAGGTTCGTGCGACGGCGGACGAGGTCACTCACCTTCCGGCGTTTGCCGGCCCCCGCTTTCTCAGGCCATTTCCGCTGACAAGGGCTTAGCCGCTCAAAGGTTACCTCACTAAATTCGTAAATTCGGTCTCACTCGTTGCGAGCCACCATCCTCCCCTCGGACGTCCGAGGGTTCTACTAGCAGCATGCAAGGTAAGCGTATCGTTGCGCTACGATGCGGCATTTGTGTTGAAAGTTTCACTTTCAGGATTTAACAAATACTATCCCCCCGACTATGACCCCGACAAGCACAGCAGCCTCAACGCCTACAGAGGCATGTACCCTCGGCGCGCTCGCCATGCTTCTTCCGGTTCTGAGCATTTCGACTCTCAGGCAAGCACGCCCTCGGAGATCGTGCTCGGAAGATAGACCAAGGCATTCTCATCACACGCTTTGAGCTGCCGTTCAACATCTGGTGGTACGCCCTGTATTGAATGTCTTTTGATAATCACATAACTGTTTGGTCCTGCAGTGGAACATGCAACAATCACATTGGCATGGGCGTGCGGTATAACGCAGAAAAGAAGAAGATTGGAAACTACTACTCCACTCCCATCTATTCATTCCGGTGCAAGTGCCATTTGTGTAGCGGCTGGTTTGAGATTCAGACGGATCCAAAGGTGCGCTCAGAGTTACCTATTCTTCTCTTAGTGATATCAACTGCAAATGGACAGAACACGCGTTATATTGTTGTTTCTGGTGCCCGACAGAAGGACGAGGATTGGGATCCTGCAGAGAATGGCGGCTTCGCGGTACACGGTAAGTTGCACAAACCGCTCCGTGGTCCCCTGCTGCCTCTGACGGCCCTATCACAGATACGGACCCCAACCAAGGTCCCGTCGATCCGCTTGCTGCTCTTGAGAAATCCACAGATGCGCAGAACCACCTCAACAATGTTCAAGTCCCACGCCTTGAAGCTCTTCAAGACCTGTCTGACCACTTCGGCTCCGATCCATACGCGCACTCACTGCGTGTGCGCAAACGCTTCCGTGAACAGAAGAAGGTCGACAAAGCACTCGCAGACGCCGACGAAGCCGTTAAAAGCGCATATGGTCTTCCCGAGGAGCTCACCTTGGCTGCGGAGAGTGACGAGAGCCGGGCAAAGGCGAAGGAGGAGTGGGAGACGGCACGACGTGTGCTCGCGACGCGCGAGGTCACGAAACGGCGGAAGTTGGGGGCAGAGACAACCGTGGTTCCGAAGGTCTCGTCGTCTGCTGGGTCATCAAGTCGAGCTAACAAGAGTGGAGGCGGCGATGCCGTGACAGCGTTGCGAGCGAGGATTCTCGGGAACACGGCGAGACAGAACGGGTCATTATCAGGTTTGGGTCGTCTGAAGCCTCCGGATGGCAAGAGTGGGATTGGGGGCATTGTCAAGCGGACTTAGAGGACATGGACTTGAGTAGATTTGAGTTCGGATGTATAGTAGTTTCTGAGATACATGTCGTTGCCACCTGCGGATGTCTCTGTATGTATCGGGTCCCCGGCCCGCCATCCTGCGACACTCATTGCCAACTTGCCTGACTGCAGCGGTTGTTCGACTAAATCTTGGACCACCAGGTGCCCGGGTCTATCACAGTCCGGTTGCTGCTACTCGTCCGCCAACGCTTGTACGTCGACGTCTTGCGCGTTGCGATGGAGAACATTCCGATCACTGTCTTCACCGGGTTCCTCGGCGCAGGCAAGACGTCCATCATCCTTTCCCTGCTCCCGCGGCTACCCAAGGATTACAAGGTCGTTCTACTGAAGAATGAGTTTGGAGATGTTGAAGGTGCGCAGGCATCGCTAGTTTTCTGCTAAGATCTAACCATGCTCTCCACAAGTCGATAGCCAACTCGCTAAACAATCCAGTTTGGCCGCAGTCAGCGAGATTCTGAATGGATGCATGTGAGGTCAACCGGGCGGATGAGTCGCATCGTAATCTCGTTGAGACATCCTTTCATCCTTTGTAGGTGTTGTATCCTCGTGGGACAGATGAAGACCGCACTGCTAGAGATACGAGGTACCTCGCTTTCATCAACGGGCGATCTGCCGCCTTTGTTGAAATACACCTACCAGAGAAATTCCGGCCCGACCGAATTTTCATTGAATGCTCGTACGTCGTCCAAATCTTTGTGTTCTTACGTGGAATGAGAATTGACTACTCTGCGTAGTGGCTCTGCATTTCCAGCCACCCTTGCGTTTCAAATCCGAGAACTGGAGCGGGAAACCAGCAACGACCTGAAGCTGGACGCCATCGTCACTGTTATAGATGCCGAGAACTTCACTGGATACGAGGACACATCGCCAACAGCAAAGATGCAAGCCAGCTACACAGACGTCATCGTCATCGTACGTCTTCGGTTGTTCCTTCCGACCTATGACAGACATTCACGCGAGATATCTGCTGTCAGAACAAGTGGGAACACGTCTCCGAACGTCAGCTGGACATCCTCATAGATCACCTCAACACCCTGAATGACACTACACCAAAGATCAAATGTCAGGGAAGAGATGGAGTCGACCCAAACGTAATTATGGGTTTGGATTCGAAACTTTTCGAGCTCGGCCCGGCCGTCTTCGAAGCACCTAGTGTTCGCCACCATGACGAGGTAGAGACAGCAACCATCTTCTCGGGCTCACCACGCCCCGCCCACACCCACGACGAAAGTACGGGCGAATGCCCTAGCTGCAAGCATAGCGGCGCGAATTCAGCCGAACCCCATGCCCACAGCGGTACAGAAGGCGAAAGCGAAGACCTCCACGTACTCACGGAATCCGAACTCGTCGAAGCCCTCGGGTCGCTATCAAAAGAGACTACCTGGCGCGTCAAGGGATTTGTGAAGCTTTCAGATAGATATCATATCCTTAATTGGGCGTTCGGTCGCTTTGAACTCACTCCTGTGGATATTGTACCGGATCGGACTGGCAGGGTGAAGTTGACGGTAATGGGCGAGCGTGGCGAGGTGAAGCGGGCAGCACGGAAGTTGGCCGGTCGGATAAGAGCAGAAGTTGCGTGAAGATTCATGTTTGTAGTATTATACGCCGTATTCACCGACAAGTATCGAACTCTTTGCGGCCGAGAACAGCTCGCCCGACTTTGAGGTAGGGTGCTGTGACGTTGATGAGGCTGGGATGCGCTCTGTATAGGCATTTCCCCCGACTGAGACGTGAGTCATCGTGTTTGCTCGACGATATGTAGAATATACGTGCACAGAAGCATGTCGTTGTAGTGACTTACCGTTGTGGAAACAAAGCAGCGGATTATGAGCAGGGGTCGAGACGGTCGCGGATGTAAAAGTGGCGATCGACGATCGCGCGTAGCCGAGCATGTGAGCGATCTCGTCTAACCGGGAGATCTACGCGAGTGCATACAACAACGCCAATAATCACATGGCTCCCGCGTGCAGGTTGCCTACAACCATGTTCTCCTACGTCCTCAGCTCAGGTGAGCCCCAACTCACTAAGCCATGCTCATTGTACGGCACATTTACGGAGCTTGCAGCGAGCTCATACTTTCATTTACCTATCGAAGACGACGACACCCTCCGCGACGACGATCACTTCTCTCCTGCCTCCAAGCGCATCTCTTGGTGTCCCCCGGAGTACTCTCCTTCCGACCTCTCATCGCCCCCACCTTCACCCGGACCTTCAAAATATCGAGAGCGGAAACAATCCCAGTCTCAGGAAAATAAGGTCCTCATAAGTGACATCCTCGCACAAAACGACTGTTATGCGGTACTCGGTATCCCTCGCGGGTCCCGCATAGACAAACTCACTCTCCGCCGCGCGTACCTGGCTAGGAGTAAAGCATGTCATCCAGAGTGCGTATCTGTCATTGATACCTGCCTGTTCTACCCCTGACGCGGACGCTTGAACCTTCTCAAGCAAATTCCCCGATAATCCCGAAGCCACCCGTGCCTTCCAAAAGGTCGCCGTTGCGTACGACATTCTCAGCAAACCTTCCTCCAAACGCATGTATGACTCCCGTTCTGCCCAAGCCCCCTTTGACTTCTTTGCTTCGAGGTCATTCCCCCAGGCAGAGGAGACGTTCCGTGGTGTTATCATAGGCGTCATCAACGATATGCTTGATGGGGATCTGGAGATGGTCCGGACATTGCTTTGTGAGTCTCACTTGGACAAAAGATCGTTGGTTCTGATATCGCTTCTGCGTATTTGAAGTCGCAGTAAATAGCATGAACCCCTCATTGCAACTAGGCGAGGAAGGAATCAACTCCGTTCTCATGACCCTGGAGTCCATTCGAACCCGTGCCCTTAGTAGGTCCCCTATAGTATTCTACCTTAATACGCTTGCTGCTGACCTTGGTCCTCAGCATGTCGAACGTGTATATTTGCTCTCCACCACGAAGTTTCCCGTCTCCTCGAAGTCCAGCGTGCCTTCCGCCAGCTCTCCTACTTTGATCTCCGCCGCCGCTCCCATCTCATGATCCAATTCGCTCGCCTCGCCATCAGCATGCCCATCGCTATAGATGAGGCCCTCCGCCAGCAACGGGAATACGATTTCGGCGAAGAAGCTTCTCGTGCCGAGGACAAAGCCGAGCTTCTCAACCGGTCTGTATTTACCCTCCTCCGCGGGATTGTCTCCGTTTTAGAGCGGATGGAAGGTCTAGTGCAGAAGTAATCTGTACCCCTCCCACATTTCCCTGACGCACAACTTCTACCTTATAATTATTTACTTTGCTTCATCCTCCTCTCGTATTATGATCAGGGGTTTTCCGCCTTCTATTTACCATATGCCATATAGACTATCCCATCCCCTCATGCACCACAATTGAATAGACATCTCGGCGGCACACGATATGTACAATAGGCGTATACCATCGCACAGGCATTAGTAGTCCATGTATTCCACATCGCATCCTTCCTAGTCTACACGAGCGAACATCATTACGCCGTTAGCAGGTCGGAGCACGAAACTGAGTAAACTACGAATAGAAGCGCAGACAGGCGTGGAAAGGGATGTCACAGACAGAAAGGCAGAAGGATGAAAAGGATAAGCATAGTGGACAGCAGGTGCGACCTCGGAACGTTCGGAGAAGGCCGTGCGGATTACTAGAATACAGAAGTACAACGGACGCTGGACGCTGGGACAGACCGCTAGGGCGAGGAACTCGGAGATAGAGGGCGGAGCAGATATAGAAGAGCATAGCATAGTACAGAACAGCCGGCTAAAAGGGAGAGAAGGAGGGAAAAGAGAGGCTTAGGATATACACATTGATGCTACAATCGATCTTCGAGCGGAGCCGCGGGCGTGACAGACTCTTCACGCTTGAGGTGGTGGTCCAAATGGAGCTTGAGGAGGGCGTGGACCGGGCGGGTTCTAAGGGTGTCATGTACAGTAAGTACCATAAGTCTAATCATCCTCAAAGTCTGGCGCCACTCACCCCGGTCCAGTGTGATTGCATCTGCGCCGTCGGTACCGTCGGCTCCTTCTCTTCGAGCATGTAGTGCTCGCTCTGGAACGGGAACGGCATGTTGGGCATCTGCCCGTTGGTCCCTGCCATCTGCGCGCCGTTCTCCGAGTAGATCGGGTAGAAGTAGTATCGCGGGACTTCCGGCATCTGCGGCGGTCCATTCTTGGTGTCTCCATTGTGGGGACCGCCACCAGGACTGCCCTTCAAGGCAACGGATCCACCAGGAGGCATGGGACCGTAAAGCGGCCCAGGAGTGTGGTTGCCGTGAGCGGGACCTATCTTAGGCGTCGTGGGCTGCTGGCTAGGGGGGTGCATCGCGCCAGGCTTGGGGGAGAGAATGCTGCTGGTGGTGATCTCGCTGTCCCAGTCTTGCTCGGAGAGGAGCATCGGCGGACCAGTTGGCGCAACTTGGTGAAGGTTGACATCCAGGACTTTCTCGGCCAGCTTCGCAATGAGCGGGTGGCCGGGCTTGAGATCCTTTCGCTCCCAGCGCCAACGGAAAGAAGGGAGCATGTCGAGTGCCATCCAGACGTCCTCCAGGGCAACCTGATGAGGGATACGCTCGCAACGCGACATATGACCGTAGAGGATCACCATAGCGGCGATGTGAAGGGGGATGGGCGACACATAGAAAGCAATATCCGGGAACCGGATAAGCTGATTGTGAACCACGATGATATTATGTGAGGTAACGATAGCTACAATAATGGTCGCCTGAGTAACCGCATCGCGTATAAGAGACATTTTACTTACCATCGACGAGCGCACGGTGCCTCTGTTGATACTCGAGCTCTTTGGAGCTGAATAGAGCACGAAGCAGCAGCACCTTGGTAATTCCGATCTTCAGTAGGGTTAACCCCTCGTCCTCTGTAATGTCCGCCACTAGCTTGGTGCGCTTATCGATGGACCACTCTTCTGTACCGCTGAAGAACCACTTGTAGTGATCAGGCAACTGTTTCCGGAAAACGACCATGCTTCGAATAATTCTGCTAGCATGGCGCATGATCGCGTCTGCCGTCTGCCTAGTAGGAGCATACAGAGAGTTGATGATATCCGCTTGAATTTCGGCTATAGGGGCGCTCAGAACGAAGTGCTCGGAGATCTCGACCCCCTTGCCACGGGCGGGACGAGGCGTGTTGGAATCAGACGGCGCGATCGCAAGTGGGCGGCCCAACAATATGGAAGTTCCTCGGTCGTGCATGAGAACGATAGCCCAGAGACGAATGCGGAGTTGACACTCGTCCTCGGAGAAAACGTTGTCCTGAGACGTAGGATCATGGTGAAGACCTAATTCGATAGCGAGCCGGACCATGCTTCCGACTAAACGCCAGAGAGTGCGTCCTTGTCGCTACAGGCGAGTCAGCACAGTTGTTCCCGGCCAGCTGAGGAGATAAAATGACTGACCTCGGTGTAAAGATACCATTGAAGGAGTGTCAACGCCTGCAGACTCGACACCGTGACTCTGAGATCAGGTTTCACGGAGAGCGCAAGCTGGAAGAACTCTTCATGCTCGGGCCAATCTGAGGGCATCAGAGTCTTCATACTAGGACCGAGAGATGCAGCAGTCTGGCCGCCGCTCTCGAGCTTGCTCACGCGGTGATTGAGTTCGCTGAGGGTTCCTAAGGCGAACACGAGGTACGCGCAGCAGACGAAGCCAGGGTCATGAGGGAGCGCTTGGTTCTCGTAGAGCGCTTCAAGCGTCTGCTCGAAATCCTTGCGCAGAAGAACAGGCCGGTGGAAGTTGAGACGAGTGAAGTACGCGTCAACAACTTGGCGAACAGTGTCGCGTGACTTTGGCAAGAAGACGGGGATCGTAGAGGTGGTAGCCGTCGGGGACGTAGGACTTGAACCCGGAGGGGCAGAGCATACGCTATTCCGGCGCATGTGAGCTGAGACCCATTTCGCAGAGTCTCGAGGGTGTTGGCCCTCTCCAATATCGCGGTCACGGCCAGAAGTGAGACCACTAGAACCAACTGCAAGATCTTCCTTGTCCGTTGGGGGGATAGTCACATCGCTCATGATAGCGCTCGCAACGCCGAAAGTCTTCGCAAGAGCCTGGACAACGAGTCAGCTTATAGTCCGCATACAACAATGGGTCTTCTCCGGTGAATGCACGCGGAGTTTGGTGATGTAGCAGGCCGAGAGCAGGATGAACGAATAAGAAGTGAGACACTCACCTGAGTGCTAGACATATCGTAAGAGTACGGATCTTGACCGCGGATCTCGTGAGGCGAAGAAGGCCTCGGCGGCATACCAGGAGGAGGCAGAGAGTGTTGGAACGGCGGGGCCATGGCGCGCGGATCGTACCCAGGCGGCGGCGGTCCTTGCATCTGCATGTGTGGCGGAGGCGGATAGGGCGGATAAGGCATGGGTATGGGACCGGGGTAAGGATGCATCATAGGCTGTCCAGGAGGAGGGACGGGGTAGGGGTATCCCCTGGGAGGAGAACCACCCATGGGCGGTCCATCTGTGCGGAGAGGGAAGCCGCGACCGGTGGCAGACTGGGGAGAGTTGGGTGCAAACTGGAACGTAGAGGAGACGACATTGTCGCTGGTGTCGATTTCAATGCCCTCACGCGCGAGGATGGCGTCGAGGTCGTTGAGATCGAAGCCGGGGTTGTGCCGCTTGAGGAGGGCTTCGCACTGGAGAATCTGGCGCTCGATGCGCTCGGTGTGGCCGCGGGGGGTGAGGGCCTGGCGATGGCGATCCTCCTGCTGGCAAGGGGTGCCTGCAGTGGCACAGGCGGTGCAGCGGGGGTGCTTGGAGTCGCACTGCGGGCGGATGGGACGGGAGGAGGGCGGGCGGGGAGGAGGAGGAGGACGGGAGAGAACCGGACGTTAGCGAACTCGGATGGTCAAACGGGGGATTTGCCGTCGGTGTCGCCCGACGGGACTTGCCTTGATTTTCTTGCTCCTGCAACGGGCGCACGCTTCATGCGAACGCCTCAGGCGTCGTGGCTCGGCTGGGTGCGGAGGTTCATCGCTGTTGTCGTTTCCCTTTCTCCGTTTTCTGGATGGACCCTGTGAGCCTGGCGTGGGCGGCGGCTGGGACTGCTGCTGGGGCGTGGGCGGCGGGTGCTGGTGGGGATCAATCTGGAGTGCAGTTTGGAGGGAGGAGTGGGCGAGGTTGAGGTCGGCGTGGGGCGGTAGGAGGTGTGTCATGGCCTAGCGAGGTGGCCGTCGGGGACGACGAGGAGGAGATTATCAACGATGTTGTCAGCGCCCGCTCCCTTGTAAGACGCGCCTTCCAGCGTCTCACATGCCCTCTATAGTCTCAGTCCCTTACAGCTCCCGCGCCTTCTCCCGCCCCCACCACGCCCGTCCCCGCAGCGATAGCGACCGCGTCGGCAGGCGGGTGCACCATGCCGCCCACGTTCCAGACACACGACGCTCCCGCCGCCGCGCTGCATCCGTCGACCGACGCAGGCAGCCACCGCTCGGACCCGTCTCCAGTGGGCGCTTATAGCGGCGGTCCCGACGGCCTCTGTATCGCCGCCCCCAGCTTCCCCATCGCCCGTATATTCTTCTTCTCAGCCTTGGCTGCTCTCCTTTTCAGTCCTTGCTTTGTACCGCGTGCCTCAGACGCCGATGCCGGGTTCTCCGTTCAGATTGCGGCCCTCGCTTTTCACTACTCCGCCAGCATGTACCACGTTCATAGAAGTCTACAACTATTACAGCTCAAGCTCGTTGACAACTCGACGCTCGAACT
Source organism: Grammothele lineata (assembly GCA_002150815.3). NCBI lineage: Eukaryota > Fungi > Basidiomycota > Agaricomycetes > Polyporales > Polyporaceae > Grammothele > Grammothele lineata. Next base: position 130,189 of record NDFF03000129.1, on the reverse strand, counting down.
TTGACACATGGCACGGTAGGAAGAAGTTGCCTTATCGGCTGGATGTCCGCACTTTGACGCGTGCGATCTCAGAATAAGGCAAATATTGTTGTATCCGCCACTCAGATTCCCATATAGTAAGTAGACGGCCCACGTTCTCAGTGAGCACGAAACCGTCTCTCAAATCGCCGTAGTGTTTTGAGGCTCGGTAACCCAACGTGGATCGCCCAAAGGCATCGAAATAAGTACTTTGGCAGTTAGAAGCAACTCCGAAAAGCTCGCAGATGCACGTCGGCGCCGACGCTCAGCTGAGCTGACGGGCTGGATCACGTGCGGACTGCTGCCGGCCGACGGACGCCAGTCGGGCGCCACGGACGGCGGCCCACAGCCACTCTGGAGCAGCTCTCCGCGTCCGCCGCCCCTCATCTCACCCGCCCATTCGACCCCACCATGAGCTCGACGCTCCCCAGCTCATCTCACCATCCTCGTGCCCCCTTCTCAGACAACAATTCGACTGTCCCTGACGACAGGTCCGCTTACTCTATGGCTACTGTCTATGATGCTCCTTCGCCCGACTCCCGCACCTCGCTCCTTTCACACCATTCCTCCGAGCCTAGCTATGGAGCCACTGGACCTTCGCAACCGTCCTCACGCAAACTGCTATGGAACGCCACTCTCAAGATGGCCGTCATCTTCACCGTCAGTACAATAGTGCTTGGTGGGACTCTTTGGCTGGCCTTGCCGACGCTCGAAGAGTGAGTTCTAGCCGGCTCGGCTGTCCGGAACCGTCTCATCTCACCGGCTCGCCTTCAGGGAGGACCGTCCAATGCTCAAGATCCCCAAAAGCTTTGCAGAGCTTCAAGCACTCAATGTCCTGCTGAAGAAGTACCGCGACATCTACCCATACCGTATTGTGATCTGTTATGTGATCACATACTTCTTGTGCGTACATATTTCTGTATGTCTTTCTCCGCCGCCGCGCATGTCCCGCACCCGTCGAGTAGCAAACTTTCGCTCGCTAGAGTGCCTGTTCCCTGAATACGCAAGTGCTTCTCTCGAGCATGTGGACGAGCCGTCCAAGTGTTTTCCTTTATGCCGTGGATGTCCACTCAGTGATGTCCTTTTGTCTTGCTTCCACAAAACCGAGTTTCGCCGATGGGGTTGCTCCGTTCCAAGAGCGAAAAACCCTGGTCCGAAACGTGGCGCCATGTCTTTGACGCTCCGAGTTCAAGTTCCCATTTATTCTCAGCCTGGCGCCTACACTGTTGCTGACATCATCTTTTCCCTCCTAACAGCCTACAAGCGTTCTCGCTGCCAGGGTCGATGTACTTGTCAATCCTCGGCGGAGCGGTCTGGGGCGTCCCAAGAGCACTACCTCTTGCGTGCGCATGTGTCGCAACAGGGGCGACGCTATGCTACCTCATCAGCGCTGCCCTTGGGCCCGCACTCCTCACCATGCCCAAGTGGAAAGCGAAACTTGACGTCTGGGCGGACAAGCTCCGTGCGCATAAGGACGACACGATCTCCTTCCTCATCGTCCTCCGCATCGCCCCCTTCCCCCCTCATTGGGTCGTCAACGTCCTCTGCCCGCATGTCGGCATCGGCATCATCCCGTTCTGGATCAGCACGTTCCTCGGCATTTTCGGCGTCACCGTCATCCACACCACCATCGGCGGCAGCCTCGACGACATGACGTCCCCAGAGGATTTCCACCTCATCTCGTGGAAAAATTTCCTTGGCCTCTCCGCCGTCGTCGTCGGGGTGATGATCCCCGTCGGCCTGCGCTATTATTTCCGCCGCCAAGTGGCGACCGTTGCGGACGTCGAAGCGGAGGCGGAAGCGGCGGAGGCCGACGAAGCGGACGGCGACCCCATCCTCGCCGAGGGGCCGCGTGTTGCGCCTGGGAAGGGCAAGACGGCGCCGCTGATCACCTTCTCCGACGACGAGAGCGATCTCGGAACCGACGAGGACAGCGACGAGGACGTCATTCTCGAGGCAGGGCCCGCACTCATCATCAAGCCTGATGAGCAAGGTTCTACACGTAGGTCAGAAGAGCAGGATCTCTTGTAGTTCTGCCCACACATGTCTGTCCCGTGCCTTTCTGCCTTTACGACTTCCGCCCATCGGGCCATGACCATCTCTGCACTGTAGATCTATCCAACCCCCTCCCTGTATCGCCACCCTTAACCATCCACCACCCTGCCCAAGCCCTCTGCCGGCTTGCTGGTTTCCTCTTAGAAGACTTACAGGACGGGATTGCTAGCCCACCTGAACGTTCTCCTTTTGCTCCGCGACTCGATCTATTATTGCCACACCCAGTCCTTCCTCGTACGTCCATGTGTCCTACCTTGACTGGTCTGCCTTCTGCTCCCCGTTCGTTGTTGATTTGGAGTCCCTACGTGCTCGCTTCGCACGGTGTATATACCTCACTACGTGTACCTGTATAAGTAGGTTCTAATCGTGTTCCAGGAGAATGTACAAATATACACCGCCGCCGCCTCCCTCGCTACTCGAGTTCTCATACCTCTCACCCCGCCTCTGCGAATGCCTCCGCTGGACTGTAGCCGCGTTCAGCTGATCGCGGCGGACAGACTTCGGCTCAACGCTTCGTTCGGGCTTCTCGTCCCCGAGCGGTGGATGGCGTACGTCATCGCGGTTGCCTCGGGGGATCGGGTTGAGAGGAGAGGCGTTAATGGAGGCAACAGCATTCAAACATTCAGACGACAGATCCAGCGGACTCGGGGCACCAGTACGATCGGCTAGTGGAGAAGCGAGATGAGGCACGCTGCCTCGATGGCGACTCGGCGGGAACCGTGTGGTAGCACTCAAGCCACTCGAGTCTGATCGCCGGAGCGCTGTAGGACGCTGTAGGACGGAGTGGTAACTCCCAGTGACCGTTGTGGCGTGCGTTCTGTGACATGGGCGGAAGTCAGGGCCGCGACCCGGGAGTCCAATATCCAGAAGGCAGACAACCTGCCCATACGTTATGCACGTTCGACATGCCAGGGAGGCTTCTCTATATGGATCACCAATGATCTCTTTTCACTGGGAGAGCGGCCGCTTACAATTTCTCTGCGCTTCGACAAGGACTTCAGGAGCCATCACACTTAGTAGGGCCCAGCGTACATATGTACACGTAGCTTTTCCGTCTTTTGAAAGATGCGTCTTGCGGCGGAGTAGTCTGTATTCTCAAATAGGGTGGGAAGTGATGAGAATGTCGGAACAGACTAGTAGGACTTCTAGATATAGGCGGTTACAGAGGGGCCGAGACGCAGCTAGACAAGGGCTATGATGGAGGAGACGGCTTCGAGCGCGCAGTTAGCGACATGAGAACGAAGGCGCCGATTTGGACGCCGGCGTGAATTTCGAGACAGTGTGGAGGGAAGAGCAACGGGATTTGACAGGGACAGCGTCCCTAGCTACCGGTACATGCGGCGGGCGGGTTTGGGCAGACGCAACCGACTGTCGAGGACCTGGACGGCGGGCGGGATCGGTTGCGCTCGAAGTCCCTGCATGGGCGGCGTAGAATGCTTTTCTGAGAAAGAGTAGTCACACCAAAGGGCTCGATGACTTCGAGGCCTTGGAAAGCTGTACTTAGGGTTAACGTTGGGCGCTCGTGCGCTAATGAGTCGCGCTAAGGCACGGTGGAGCTGGAGGCTGAGGGAGAATAGGGAGGGCTATTTTGCGTGAAATTGAAGTTCGAATTGACTGATGTCGAGGCATCGAACAAGATAGCTAGGCGAGAAGCGTGCCGCGGCAGGGAAGGCATAAATAAACTGCTTGGCCGGTGAGCGACTACATGGGGCGGGAAGAACATACGTCATAGTCGCCATCCGATTTCGATCGGGGATGGTTGCCGGCGGTAGAGTAGCTCTGCGGCTGTGACAGTCACTCCTTCATCCCGACTCGGACCATCATCAGTGCTCTCGCCTCGCAGGACACGAGTCTACTTTGACACGGTTCGTTCCGAGACCGTTACTTTCGAGTCCACCTTCCTGCGCTGGCCTCCTCGTACGCCCGACTACGGGCGTCCCGCGCAAGTTTCAGCTCCTGGTCAGGCAAGTCTATATCCACCCAACTTTGCGACCGCTCGTCCTGGCAACCCTCGGGAGCCCGCGGGGTCAGCATATAGCTAGCGGTATCGTATACTTCCAGCAATGTAGGCTCTTGTAATGTTGACCAGCCAGTCGAGAATGACCCGACAATGGCGCCCATCGCGATTCGCGAGGACATCTACATTCTCTGCAAGTCTTCTTCGTGCGTTCCGCCGATTCCGGCACAGCCCGACATCATGCAACTACACCGGCCTCCGCTGTGGTTTGTGACCACAATGCCCTTGCTCGCCGCTCGCCTGTTGTCGACCGCCGTCGGGAGACGGCGGCGTTCGTACGATGGATCTCGTAAGCCGAAGTAGGGTGTCGTGCGGGGAGAACAGCGTCTGGACAGAAGGCTGGCAGGCGAACGAAGGAGGAACGGGCGGGCACCGGCCGCGCAGACCGAGCTAACGCCGGGCGAGTGCTGGCGAGTGAGATGACATCCGCACCGGGCAGCCGCGGCCTGCAGGCAAGAGACATGCGGGACCAGTCGCATGTCCGTGGCCAGGAAGCAGGAGACGCGGCAACGTCGCAGGTCAGATGTCCTGGCCGATAGTAGATAGTGCGCGAGAGCCTGCGAAGGGAGCGAGGCGGCGGAGGACACAGGCTGGGAGGGGAGTGGACCGGGCGTGGCGCGCAGGGGCGGTTTTCGGCCACAAACCATCCAAAGAGAGGCCAGACAGGCGTCGAGCAGGGCGGTAGCGGAGGGCTGAGGAGGCCACCGCCAGTGCCACGGCCCACCGCGGGGCTGAGCGGGCGCGTCTATCCAACGTCTGAGCGCCGCCGTAGCGGTGAATGCACCGTCCTCCGACGCGCTGGCGTCTGTCCCGTGCGCCCCCGGCGTCTGTCCTGCATGCCGCATATGGGCAGTCACATCTTACTGTCACAAGCGCGTCACAGAGTGTCACCCCATCTCTTGCCAGGCGAGACGGGTAGGGGCGCGCATAAACATGGGCGGATTTGACTCGCACGGAACGAACGGCATCACCGCTTGAATACGAGATGGTTTTGTAGGCGGTTTGCTAGAGAGACGGCGGACAGGAGGGAGAGGGGCGGGGGCCACGGGGCGCTTGTTGGGTCCGCCACAGATTTGTGTTTGAGCGTGTATACCGTTATTCAGGGCTTCGCCGAACTCACGTTGCCCCCGACCGCTCTTCCCTCCCACCACCATCCTCCTCGTCGTCCGCCCTCGTCCGCCCCTCCCTCCGCCCCTTCATCCGTCCGTCCGCCCGGCGAGTCCTCTGCACGCCCTCGCGTCAGCTCCTTCCCTTCCCCTCCCCGCCGCCCCGTGCGGCTCCTCGGCCCACGCACCCGCACAGGGCCATCTTCCGACCCTCCGCCCGCTCCCCCTCCGACCTCCCTTTCCGTCCCATCCACGACCCATCGCGTCCTCCGCCCTCCTCCGCCTCTTTCAGCCATCATGATGCCCAATAATTACGTCGTCACCGGCCAGCCTGGTGGCCTTCCGCAGTCACTCCCACAACCCGGCTCTCAGGGCGGTATGCCCAATATGTCTATGGACGCTCGTGTCTGGCATCTTCAGCAGCAGCAACAGCAACAACAGCAACAACGAGCGCAGCAGCAGCTTGGTGGTTTCGGGGCGCAGCAGGGCAATGGCAATGGCACCCAGATGAACCAGCAGGTGCGTCATGTCCCCCTTTTCAGTCGCCATCGCGCCTCGTTCGTTGCTCGTACATGCCCTTGCTGTCCATGTTACGCATTTAGTCCATTCTTTACGCGCTTTTCTGGCTTGGTGGGACGTCCGTCCGTTTCTTCATCGCTCTCTCCACCGCCTTAATCTCATTCAAGTATTTACTCACGCCCGTCTGATTATGTCATCAACCTGCCTTACTTCGCGCCTCTCGCCCCCGTAATCTGCGCTCACTTCAACTCATCTTCCCCCTCTAGATGATCGAGTATCTTCGGGCTCGCCAACAGCAACAGGCCATGCCCCAACGGCAGCAAATGCAGTTTGGCATGCCCCCGCTTGGGGCCAACGGCAACGCGTCTTTCCCACACGACCCTTCCCAAGCAATCCCCAACTCCCAATCCCACATGGGCGGTGCCCCTTCGAATCCTAACTACATGCAGATGCAAGCGCTGCGCCAGAACCAGATGTTCGCTCAGAACCAAGGCGGCCAGTTCAACCGGCAACTCAACCTGATGCTGCAGCAGAACCAGGAAAGCCAGAACGTCGCTGGCAACAACCCCATGTCCCTTCTACAACGACAGTTCCAGCAATCGCAGCACGTTCAGCAGCAACACACTCAGCCTCAGGCTCCCCTTCAGCAGCATCAAGGCATGAACGCGCCTCAGCTACCCCCTGGCATCTTCCCTGGCGGCCCGATCAATAATGCGTCGTCGATGCAGCCCGGCATGCCTACCAATATGCAGCAAAATCAGCTTCGTCAATTGATGCCTCAGCACAACCTGCACGACGCGTCGATGCAAAGTCAGCTACATGGCGCCGCTCAAACTCGAAGGCCGAACCTTGCCGAGATGCAGGAGAAAGCTCAGTCGCTGCGCAACGGTATCCAAGAGGCAGAGGGACGGCTCAAGACGCTCCAAGCTCAGCAGAATGGTCCTCTTGGGTCCGAGCTGCTCGCAGCGGAGATTAGCAAGGTGCAGAAGGAGGTTGAAATCCGGCGGGCGATGTTAGCAAAAATCATGCTGCTGGCCCGCGGTGTGACACCCAGTCAAGCAAACCTCGCCGTTCCGGGGAACTTGTGAGTCAACAGCTTTGTCTTGGGAAAATATAATGCTAAGCCTCTTGTATAGCAAAGGGATGGCTACATCTCCTGTACCACCTCAACGCGTTGCCGCGCAGAATCCATCCCCAGCAGGATGGATGCAACCTTCGTCAGTTTCGCCGGGTTTCAACAGTCCTCGCCCCATCCCGCCTGGCGTTCGTATGGGTCCGCAGGCGCCGCAGATCAGCACGCCCCAACTTCCCCCCCAGATGGTTACCCCGCAGTCGAACCAGCACGTGCAGCACTCGGCCGCAACGCCATTGCAAGTCCACAATGTTGGCGCCGGCCCACATAACGCCCCTCAGCCGTCTCAGGGCGTTATGCAAAACCCGCTCGCCGCCAACGGCATGGCATTTACAGGCAGGCAAGTAGGCCAACCCCAACTCGCCGGCAGTATCCAGTTGCAACCTCTTCCTCGTGAGGCCTTTGATAAGGCGTACTACGAACAGTGGCTCCCGAAGCATGCTCCCAAGGACAGGAGTGTGCTCAACTTCGAAGGCCGCGACATCGACCTGTATCGGTTGCACTGTGAAGTCCTCAGCGCGGGTTCCTACAAGATGGTGAGTTCGCCATAACGGAGATCGCTGTCCCCATCTTTTTAACATATGACCACGCAAACAGGTGTCTCAGAAGGATTTGTGGCCTGTGATTGGTGCGCGGTTGGGCTGGGTGCACTTCCCCGGGACCGAGACGGAACCTGGACGGGCGGGTCCGGCGCTCGCTCTGCACCTCGAGCGCATTTACACAGAGTTTCTTGCGGACTTCGACCAACAATACCTGCGTCAGCTCATGAACCATAGGCGACTCATCATGCAGCAGCAAGCAGCGAAGCAGATGGCAAATGCCAATCTCGAGAATGGCGTTCATTCCCAGAACCGTCCCCAGGGACCTCAGACGTTGGCCGACATCAAAGATCCCAAGCTGATGAACGAGATTGTGCAATGCGCGAACCTTTCTGTACCGGAGATGCAGCAGCGCGGCATCGGGACGCACATTATCCAGATTGTCGATCGTTACCGTGACCAGCTGAAGGCGACGCTCGACCAGCAGACCAACTTCGTCAAGAACATCCAGCAAAACCTGCCACAGGGCGGCATGGCTCCGGGTCAACGCAGCGTCTCGAATTCTATGAACGGAATGGCGCATCCGCAGCCTGGCATCAATGGTCAGGTCAATCCGATGGCCAACGTGCAGCAAGGTGGACTCGGTATGCCGAACGGCGGCGGTACTCCTCTCGGGGTGAGCCCGCGGCCGCAGCCGCAATCGCACGCCCAGCACCAGATTCCCGGCGGCGCTCAGCACGCTGTGAACGGCCAGCCTCAGCAGGCGCAACTGGGTGCCAACCAGCCGAGGGGACCGATGAACTCTATGCCCAGTCGCCCGACAGCCCTTCAGACGCAGACCGCCATTGAGATGGTGAAGCGCTTGCGGGAGGAGAACAAGAGTAAGTCTCTACGGCGTATCACCTTGCCTGCATACTAACTCTTCGAAAAGATCATCTGCCGTCTACGAACCAGCCGATCCAGATTCCTGACGCACAGCGTTTGGAGTACAACGCCAGCTTCGAGAACCTCCATCGCCTCGTCGTCGATCTCGACCGTAACCTGCCTCATTTTGCAGTATGCATGAAGGAAGACGTGATCAAGAAGTTGCTGCTCATGGTGTGTTTTGTTTTGCGAGTTCCAAACATATTTATTTACGACGCCTTCTAGATCAATGCCGTCCAACAGCAGCGCGAGCTGCTTGCTGGGCAGGGGCCGCCGAAATACCTCATGCCGCTGGAATGGGTTAAGCAGATGATCAACCAGGTTCAACAAGCGAACTTCATGTTCAAGGCTTGGTTGAACGGCTATCTCCCTGGTGGTGCTGTACGTGGGCCGGTTCCGGGCCCAAGCCAGGGTCCTGGCGGACCAGGAGGAATGAACGGTGCTCCCCCATCAAGTCATATTCCTTCCGTGCCGCCACAACAGCACCTATCCGCCACGTCCGCTCCTCAACCCGCCCATTCTCATCCCACTCCTTCGGCATCCTCGCCCCCAGCGCCATCTGCACGTACACCTAGTGCTACCTCCCCGCCCTTCGCCGCTGGCACGCCCATTCAGAAGAAGCCGACGCCGAAGCCCGCCGCGGAGGGTTCCTCTGCCCCAACGCCGCACGTCAACTCACCGCAGACGCCGCAGACGCCGAAGGTGAAGGCTGCTCAGGCGAAGGCCAGAGCTCCGGCCAAGCCCAGGAAACCGTCGACGAAGAACATCGCGCCCGCGGCTGCTTCCCCATCAGCTGGTCCATCGGATCCCAAGGCGCCAGCCACACCTGCAGCCCCAGCTACACCTGCGGCTAGCGCACCCACTCCAGATTCCTCCTCGGGCACAAAACGTCCCCGAGAAGACGACGTTTCGGTCCCTACTAGCGCCGCCGCGGCACCCGCTGCGAAGAAGATCAAGACGGAGTGGGACGACATGCCGAGCGACCAGATGTCGAAGCCGCAAGTTGACGCAGACAGTGTCAAGACTGACGATGACGCTGTCAAGTTTTTCGACCAGATGACGACCTGGCTCAGCCAGATGAACGAGGGCGACGGTCGGGACGCCAACAGCTTGCAGACTATTGCGCGCGAGCTAGACGATATCCTGCAAGCGTACCCCACGGACAACGATGCGCTCGCATCCAGCCTCGGCGACGGCTTTACCCTTGGTTCCACATCGCCGAAGCTTGGCGCGTCTACGGTCGACCCCGCGGACTTCTTCGACTTCACATCGTACGAGCTACCGGATGCTGACACGGGATCCAAGGCTGCCACTCCGGAGCTGGTGCAGGCACCGTCGTCAGTCGGTCCTAGTCCAGGATCTGCCTCGGAAACTGAGGGTCACGCTCCAGCTTCAACCGCAGCTGACACGGCGAAGATTGTGGACCCGAAGAGCGAGCCTGGCGAGGACTCAATACCCCAGGAGCTCTGGCACGCGATCGACGGAGGCGAGTCCGCGTTTTTCAACGCGTCGGACAGCTGGAAGTGGGATCAGCCGATGAGTACGGTTGACCAGCCTTGGGCCATCCTCTCCTCGTCATAGTCGTTATAGATGAGGGGCGCGGCGCGCGCGCGGGTGCATAATTGTCGGACTGTCCTCGATCGTTCCAGGTGCTCTTTGCTCTTATCTCATAACGTATTTCCATTGTGCTTGTAGTATGCCGCCGCCGCCGCCCCTGCTGCCTGCCTGCCCTGTGTTTTGTTCTGGATTTACATACATTGCGACTGCTCGTCCGTCCACGATTCCCCTTGCCCGTCTCACCGTCTGTCGCATCTGTTGTTGTTTCTTGATTATATTAGTCGCGTCTGCTTTGTATTTTTACCTGTCCAGCATGCTATCGATATATCGCCGCTGCAGCCTCTTGAGTGTTGACGTGAGACGGAATGGGAGGTACTGGGTTGGTGCGTATGTTGAGAGACGACGCGAGCCGCGTGCATTGAGGACTCTAAGCGCTGGCTTGGGAGCCGCGCCGATACAGCCGGTGTGTAACTGTCCTCAGCCACCTGCTACGTGCTCCGGATCCTCGTCTGCTTTACATCTGCTCTCCCTTCAATTGTCTCATGGCTTCTATGGCATCATTGAATCTCAACGCTCTCACCGAGAATGCGTCGCGACTCGGTGCACGGTTGCAGGAGACTCTCTCCGAGCATACCAGAGACCTCAATATCCGGGGTTCTGGGTCGGCATACCTGGACAACACCGAGGACAAGGTCAGGAATATAGGCAAACAACTGGACTCAAATAGCGACAGGGAGAAGTTGGAGGCTATGAAAAGGCTGGTCGCGGTGCGTGACTCGTTCCTCCCAAATCCACTTCGTGTTTTGACCGTGCGCCCGCAAGTGCAGTTGATCTCGAAGGGGCGCAACGTCTCCGAGTTCTTCGCTCAGGTTGTCAAGAATGTCGCCTCCCACAACCTCGAGATCCGAAAGCTCGTCTACATTTACCTCCTTCGTTATGCGGAACAAGAACCCGACCTCGCTCTGTTGTCCATAAATACTTTCCAAAAGGATCTCTCCGACTCCAACCCTCTCATTCGCGCCATGGCTCTCCGCGTCCTCTCTGGCATCAAGGTCCACATGATAGGCAGTATAGTGCTTCTAGCTATCAAGAAGTGTGCAGCAGACATCAGTCCGTACGTCCGCAAAGCGGCTGCTCTTGCCATCCCCAAACTCTACAAGTAAGTTGAGTTGTTTGTCCGTTCCGCGTTTACGATCTTACAGTGACCTTCGGACAGTTTGGATTCCAGTCATCAGCCTGAGCTCATCAAAATCATCTCTACTTTGCTCACAGACCAATCTCCGCTCTCGCTGGGTAGTGTGGCCATCGCTTTCGAAGCTGTGTGCCCGACGCGTCTCGACCTCCTGCACCAACACTATAGGCGACTATGTAGGACTCTGGTAGATATGGACGAATGGGGACAAGTCGACCTCATGAACCTCCTCGTTCGATATGTTCGCGTGATGCTCCCTCGACCCTTGGTCCCCGCTCAGCCGGACGCTTTGACAAGCACGGAGGTTGACAGCGATCTACGCCTTCTCATATCCTCTGTAGAGCCATTGTTTCAGTCCAATAACCCTGCTGTATGTACATCTCTTTCAATACCAACTGCGGGAAATGTTCAGCAAGATAACAGTGCATGGGCAGGTGGTGCTTGCTGTCGCGAAGATCTTCTACTACCTCGCGCCGCCCTCGGAATTACCGAAGACTGTACCCTCGTTGCTGCGTCTTCTGCACGTCTCGCGCGAAGTCGAGCGGGTTGTACTCGCGAATCTCGTGATTATATCGTCTTCAATACCGGTTAGTTGTCGGTCATGATGATAGGATGTGTGGCTTACTGCCAACAAACATCAGGAGGTTTTGGCGAAGTCCTACACGCGTTTTCTCGTACGATCCGACGATCCTCGACAGGTAAAGAAAGACAAGCTCAAATTATTACGCTCTGTCGTGAATCCGGAGATATACCCGTCGTTACTTCGAGAATTTATCGTAAGTGTTCCTACATACTACTGTAACAAACTGCTGACCACCTATGATCCAGTGCTATGCCGACGACGCAGACGACGATCTCGTCGCTGACTCCATTCACGCTATCGGCCACGTTGCTCGGGTTGTTCCCGAGTCGACTCAGCAATGTTTGACTGCACTCATGTCCTTCATACAGAGCAAACACGGTCATCTTTCTTACCGTCGTCTCTCCATACTCGTAATCTGACGTGTTGCCCATAGATGTCATTGTGGCGAACGTTGTCCTCGTTCTTAAGTCTCTCGTCCAAGTTCGGCTACAGCAACAACAGGACGCGATCGCCTATGGCGCTCTCCCCTCGCAAGCTTTCGCCCCCCTTGAGATCATCTCTCGCCTCGCACGACGTCTCGACGAGATCCGTCATCCAAAGGCACGAGCGTGTGTGCTGTGGCTAGTGGGTCAATATGCTGCCGCGCCTCCAGACTCCCTCAACGGAGTCGGGCACGTTGGTCCCGAGGGTCTCGTACCGTGGGCCCCCGATGTCCTCCGACAAGCAGCCAGGTCGTTCGGTGAAGAGGTAACCTCATCATCTCCTTCAAGTGCAATCCGCTCGTATACTCATTGAACCGCCTTCCAGACCTCTCCTGTGAAGCTGCAAACCGTCACGCTGGCCGCTAAGCTGCTCGTGCTTAGCCCCGCCGACCGGTCGATCGGCCTCCTCACGCGCTATGTCTTCTCGCTCGCGCGCTACGACCGCGACTATGACGTGCGCGACCGCGGGCGCATGCTCGGCGCGCTCCTCGCGGGCGTGCACGCGGGTCTCGCAGGGGACAGCGATAGCGGGCCGGAGGAAATGGGCGGCGTCGTTCTTCGCCGCGAGCAGGTCAAGATGGTCTTGTTCGAGGGCAAGGCCAGTCCCATCGAGGACGCTTCTGCTGACGGTGAGAATGACGCGGCTGAACGACCTTTCGACCCGGCTGATGTTTGGTCTTTGCAGAGGACGATCATGGCAGGTTTGGGTCTCTCGCCGGCATCACCGGCAGATGGGTCGGGGGCGACAACTACCTCCCAGACTGGCTTGAAGAAGGTATCGAGTCCTCGCTCCGTGATACTGAGGCAGATATGCCGCCTCCCCCGCTTTCGGCAACTCAATCTTCCGCTGCGCGTTCCATCGCGTCTTCCAGCAAAGCGTCGCCGGTGGTGCTTACGCCCACCGGCGGCGTGTCACCGGCAGGCTCGTTTACGAAGCAAGAGAACAAGGCCGCATACATGGACCTGGACAAGTTCTACGAAGATACGGAAGAAGTAGAAGACGACGAGAGCGAAGAAAGTGAGGATGATGACGAGGAGGAAGAGTCTGCTAGCGGAGAAGCAGGATCCAGCGAAGAGGAATCCGAGGATGAGAATGAGGAAGACAGCGATGACGGCGAGGAAAGCACTGAGAAACATGCACAGGGTACAACAGGATAGATCTACAACAGCTATTAGTGTATACATGAGAATAAATAGGCAGTCATCAGTCCGAGGGTCCATATATAGTCCGTTAAACTGGCGCATCTTCTGGAATGCGATAATACAAGGGCTGGAGAGTGATTCAGGACACGCAAAACCAGGTTCATCAAGTCTGACAACTCACAGTGTCGAACACGTGGTATTGGTGGCCGTTCTTGCCTCCGAGCTGTGGGTAGTATTCCATCGGGAACCACTGTACCCAAGCGGTCATTTCAGTGCAGAATGATGGAATATAAGAGCGGACATACGTGGTCATGAGGAAGCATCTCCTTGAAGTCGCGCAGGTAGCGCGTCTCCCGCGAATCATCCCTAACGCGTTTGCCATACTTGGGTACAACGAACTGGCCGATCTGCATCTCGGTGTCCGTAACGGATCCCCGCGAGATACGGGCGTAAGATGTGCGATAGAGTCCGCGGTAGAAGATGTATTCACACCTAGGAGCAGGAGTAAGCGTCGTAAATTCAAGAGAGGTACTGGGAGATCTTCGCACCAGCGATCGGCATCGTCTTCGTCGATATCGTGCACTCGGCCATCGGTGACCATGATCTCATATGGCGCAGGGTGCGACGCATGAGGCGTCGTCACGACGTATCCGAGGAAGATGACCGGGTTCGGATACGACTCGTTCATGAGCCGGGCCAGCTCTGTGGCTTGCAGTTCGCGGTCGAGCGGCGTTTCCTCTGTCATATCAACGTTCGTAATCGTTCGTTGAGTGTAATCTTTGTCGTGTCATGCTCACCTTGGCCATTATGAGCGACGATGACCTTGACCGGGGTGCCGAACATATCTAGATGCGCCTCAATGGCGGGTGCGAGTTCGCCGTGGGGAGAGGGTAATAGGTGGTGTGTGGAGTTGATGATAGGGAATTTCGAAAAGAGGACTGCGCCCCACGTATGTTGGTTCGGTCCTGGACCTATGTCTACATACTGCGAGACGCTCATGAGCTGACTGGGAAGGAGGTCATCTTGAGACTCACGTATCCAAGTTCCTCTGCAATCACTCGGGTCCTATGGGCGACGATCAGTGTCATGAGGGTGTTGTCTCGTCGCAATCACGTACAGATCGCGATTGCCAAAGACCACCCGCTAAAGCTAGTGGTTCAGTATGTGTTTGTGACTGGTTTCAGGAAGAGATTCTCACGTGCAGATCTGTTTCCAATAATCCTACAACGTCTAACTCCATATCCCTGGATAGAAATGAGCCCATCAAATATACCGCTGAACTGTCCGACGGCATACCTGAAGAGATCGCGCATAGCCCTTTGACTGTCTCGCCCTTCGTTGTCGAACCCGAAGTGAACCGTCCAAATGCCCGCACGCACGATACGCGAACCCAGACGATGCGGCTGAGGCACGACACTTGGCGTACGGTAAAGCGTGACGAGGAGAGACAAGATGCAGACAATGGCGAGCGAAGATTGGAATGCAGGCTGCAGACGTTTCGACATCGCCAGTCTTACTGAGCTCGCACTTGCCCGTGACCAGTCGAATGCAAATGCGAGACCTGCAAACTGCGCGGCTAGTATTCTGTTGCGAGGACGTCAGTTCGAACAACTCTACGCAAAAGCGACGAAACACTCACGCGTAGGTACGCTCTCGGAAGTACTCACCGCCTGGAACGAACGCATACGCAACGGTGTACACGCTCGCCACGGTAAACAGAGCGACCACCAACCACGCCGTCGCAGCGGTCTTCGCCAAACCACTCGCAACTGCGGCTTCCCTTGCTCGCGCCCATACGATCGGGATGATGCTCATCAGGAAGAACGCGAGCCCCAGTCCTCCTGCGTACCCCGCCCAATCTTTATAAGCGTACATCACATACGCGCTGCCTGCACCAAACGTGAGGTACAATGGATGGGCGAGCGCGTTGGACCATAACGTAGAGCCGGCAAGGCACGCGGCAAGGCTGAGGCCGAGGGCTTGGGCAACATGCGTGAGGGAACCGTGCTGGCCGGGGAGAGGGCCTGTAATCGGGTACCCCGTCCACGACCATGCAATAAGGGTGCTGGATTCGGAGAGCAGCGAATGTAGCGAGAAAATGAGGGAGCCCAGGGCGACGGATGCCGGGAGCCAATGCACGTTAGTTGTCTTTGGAGACATCGCTTTCAAGTTGGGTGTCGCCGTTGCAGAAATAGGAGGGCGATATGCGAACTCAAGAAGTGAGAGGAGCGCTAAGACGATTCCTGTCTTGTTGTATCCACCGGAACGCTCATCTACCATGGGCCAAACTTCGGGGACGATGTCAGCAGGGGTATTGATGCCTCGAATGGTAACTAGAAGCCTCACCAGGGTTATTTGAATGGTTCGCGTGCTTCGACAGAGAAGATACGAGGAATCCAAGCCCGGTAACTAGAATGGCGGTTTGTCAGCTCCCAGCGGAACAGGTTATTTCAGTGTCAGGTCATTCTCGTACCCAGAGCCTGGTGCGCAATATCATCGGCATCACAGCAGAACCAATCAACAGCGACGCCAATTGCGGCCGCGAAGTTGGCCGAAGTGACTAAAAGAAGTCTTGTGAAAGGGTTTTTGGATACGTATGCGAGCAATCCAACGATGGATAGCCCACGCAGCACTGAACGTCCCTCTCGAGTTTGAGCCCAGTCCTTGAAGATGGGAATACCGAGGAAGATCGTTGCCAACGGGGTCAAAACAGCGAGCTCTTGTCCTGAGTAGCCCAGCTCCCAGATTGAGAAGTAGAAAAGTGACGGTGCGAGGGACGTGAAGATAGACCAGTAGATATATGCTAACCCAGGGTGAGCTTTCGTCTTAATGCCTCAGACGACGAAACGTACACAAGTAAATATCGCCGACGAAGGAAATTGTTGGTCTCAATCGTATATACGGTGGTTCTGACACGCCTGATTTTGCGGGTGCAACAATCTTCTCGCCTGTTTGACTGCTCTGTTTCTCGGAGGATGGTGTACTCCTTGCAGGAGTTTCCTCAGAAGGCCGTGCATCAAGTACAGGCTTCTCGATGCTGCGTGGACTCATGTCAATAACCCCTAGTATCTCAGGCAAGGCGATGGAGCTTTTGATACATTTTATCTGCGTCAGACACACTTCCGACATGGTTTCCTATGGTAATCTGCGGGAAACCATTAGCCGAGTGTGTGAACTACAGTGGAGAAAAACTCACCTTGAGATCCGCAGTATGGAACTCAAGCTCTGCGGAGGAGTCAAATAGGATATCCAAGAATATGAGACCCCATTCAAAGAAGCTGTAACGGGTGTACGCTATGGGATCATAAAAGATCAGTTACTATCCTGCGATGGAGAGCCATGGCATACCTCCAGGTATCCGATGCACTTTGTGCTGCAAGAAGAAATATACCATAGGTACAATACACGCAAAGAAGCTGGGTACTGCCATCAACTACGGCATGATGAGGCACGCGCATGTACCTACGTTGTCGAGGTCCAACGTCTGCGCAAACTAGTCATTCCAAGGACCAATGTTTCTGAGCAAGTGTAAACGCACCTTCTACCTCGAGCAGCAGTACAGTTCACAGGAGTGCAAGCAAGGGTGCCAAACATCCAAGGGAGGTTGAGCACAATGTAGCTGATCATGAGAATGTCGTGGACATCATGGTCATCGGAAGAAGTAATGAAGACCCATCCGCCGCACGACAGGGTGCGTAGGAGGCCTATGAGGAGTAGGAATCCCGGGATGCTTGAGGTAGAGGAGCGGTGTTGGTAATACTGCAGGGCGCTGAGCGCGAACCTAGGGCCTGAGCGACGCCACGCGTGTCTGCTTAATCTCATGCTATGCATTCATAGAGAGGTAACACGCACCGGCATTAATAGCGATGAGGATCTGGAAGATGTTCCTCTCGGGATACCAATCCCCGATCCTGCAACAGCGCATCAAACGCCCGCGTCGGACGCGTCCCAGCCACACTAGTTAGCGGGACCTCTCTCGCGCCCGACGGTCTAGGGAAGCTCACGTCGCAGACACGGACGGAAACCATTCCTCCGGGTAGCCCGCAACTCCGTTCTTGACGATCTTCTTGTAGTGCAGGGCGCAGCCGAGTACGAGCGCGCTCAGAAAAGCTGCGAACGCGAGGTAGGTATGGGCACGCGCAATGACTGACGCGTGAAGAACGAAGGGAGGCGGCTTGACTGCCGCCGTGGATGTCATGTCTGTGGCTCTCTGAGGCGTATTCGTGGTAGATGAGGTGTCTAGGAAGATGTTGGACTGGGGAATCGCGGTTGCGGGGCAAGGGCGGGGGTTCGGACGGCGTTGTATGGCGAACGCGGGGTCGGTTGAAGGCGAGGGAGCGCTCCGGACAAGACAAGCAGGTATGAGTAATCTCCGTGCTTGAATGGCCTCGACCGGCGTTGCTAGCGCATAGCCAAGGCCTCGTGAGTGCCAGAGCAAGCGCAAGTCAGCGGTCAGAGAGCGTTAGACAGTCGCAGCCATCTGTCGGTCCGCGAAACAGACGTCATCAACCCTGTCCGACTTCCCGATAGTCGCGTAGACGCTCGCCAGTATTTCTGTCGGTCCGGACACATTGTAGTAGTACGCAAGTGTACACAAGACGCAAGAGGAACCATCAAATAGTGATATAGTAATAGACGGATAGTCTGCAGACAACGTAGGGACACGGCACAGCACAACAGATCGAGAGCAAACCGACAAATCGACAAGATATTCCAATCCCCCGCCATCAGGGCCTCACCGCTCTCGAGCTCGCCTCGAGCCTGCACTCGCACTTCGCAGATGTCCATCGTGCGGGTCCTCCCTAACCGCGCCTCGCACATATCCCTCCCCCATGAACACTGGCGGCCCCGCACCCCCACCTCTCGCGAGGAACCCGTGCTTGCTACTCCTCGTGCCTAGCGCCACCAGCTGCCCGCTGTCCACATCCTCCTCAGCCTCGCTCGGCGCACGCACCTCTTCGTCCTCCTCATCTTGCCATAGCGTGTCTCCTGCGCGGCGCAGCTCCTCGTCCAGCGTCAGCCGTCGCCGCGCGTGGTTGGACATCCGCGAGTCAGGCCGCCTCGCCTCGCTCTCGTCCACAGCGTCCGCGTCTCTACGCAATTGCGACCCAGACTGCGACCTGCTGCGAACGGAGGTGCTCCCGCTCTTTTCGCGCGACCGGCGAAGCGCCGACGCCGACGCCGTTCCTTCCTCAGACTCTTCACGCCCATGCCGCAAGCTCCCGGCCTGCCGACCGCCGGCCATTAACAGCGGGTCGTCGCTGTCCGAACCGTTCGTCATGAACGAGACGTCGATGGGAACTCGCCGCGGCGGAATCATCGTTCGTATCGGGATCTTCGTCTTCGTCGCTCGTGCAGGCGGCAGCGGTTTTGTGGGCGTCTTCGCCGGCATGGGGCTTGCCGGAGGCCTACTCGCGAACACGTTCTTCCCGGTCCTCGCGGACTCGATCGGCTCACGTTTCAGCGGCGTCTGGATTTCGAGCGCGTCCACGTCAATAACCTCAGATGCCTCTCGGGAAGGCCCTCGATGAGGTTCCGTTCGCGGGTTCGATGGTGAATGATCGCGGCGGCCACTGTCCGAGGGTGTATCCGGGAGCTTGTCCTCGCTGTGCTCGTTCTCGTTGTCCGAACACAGAGAAGGTGTGGTAATTTCCGTCTCTGTCGACCGCCATATACGTAGCGGTTGGCCGGTCCTTGCACGAGAAGTGTGGTGCTGAGATGTAGACGAGTCGAAGACGGATGCCCTAGACGTCGAGGATTGAGAGCTCGAAGATGCAGAAGACTGTGAGGATTGAGAGCCGGAAGCCGACGCCTGGGAACTTGAGGCCGATGCGGATTCGCCGGCGGTGTCTGTGCGGAGGAACGCCGTCTCTCTTCGTTTCGAGGGACCAGCTGCAAGTCGGATAGTCGATAGTTAGCAAAACGACGCGCAAGATTATTCTCGTCAGATACTGACCATCAGGCTCGTCATCCCTCTTCCTCTTCTCTCCAATGAATATCCTCGCAGCAACACCCGTATCGAACGACGTATCGCCCATGATGGCCGCCCTCCTCGCATCGCTCATCCCGCGTCCGCTGGTACTCCTCGGCAGCTCTCCAGCGATGTCCCCAGCAGCGGATGCCGGGAACATCGGCGGACCCATCGCACCCGGCTCTCCTCCCACCTTGCGCAGCCGAACGCGCTTCATCTCCTGCAGGAAGGCAGCCATCTTGTCTGACGGGACGTTGACCGTCGGCTGTCCTGCCTTCCTTGTCCGCGGGCCCCCGTAAGCCACGCTATTGATAGGAGCCTCTACAGGCGGCGCGGTATGCTTCAGACTGGCACGCGCCGTCGCGAAGAAGTTCGCCGTGACGGATGGCGAAGTCGACATCGGGGCCGGGAATCGCGTTGGGGGAGGTGGGGGTGGGGGTGGAGGGGGCGGCATCATACTGGCACCTCCAACTGAGCGTACGGCCAACTGTAACACAGGCATATTTGAGTCACTGGCCAATGCCCGCGCGGGGGAAAGCCGACGTACCTCAGCGCGAAGACGTGCAACCTCCTCCTCGAGCATCCTGATACGGTGCTTGTCTTTCTCGCGCTCCAGATCGTCTCGTTCGTGAGCGTAGCGGGCATGCTCCTCCCGTGCCTCGCGTAGCTCCCGCTCCATGCCTTGAACTCGAATTTCCCCAGACGTGTCACAGGCCCGTTCTTTCCCCTTGGCCTTGGCTGATTTGGGCCGAGCACTCGGCTCTTCCGGCTCAGGAGACCGACGGGAGCTGCTCTCAGGACGACTGGAGGCATCGCTGTGTCGGGAGGATCCGCGAGCAGATGGAGGATCTGCACGGTCCTTGTGCGCGCCTGAAGACTTGCGCCTGCCACGATCGGATGATCGTTCATGGTGGGTGGACGAAACGGGTCTTGAATCATCAGCGTCTTGGTTCTGACCAACTTCTCTTGCCACGGGTTGCAGATCCTCTGGCGTATGTGGGGGAGGGGAAGGCGTGCGAGGCATCGGGACGGCACGTCGTGCTTGGGAAGCAGGGGTTTCGGGCATAAGGGAGGCAGACCGGGGGAAGAGAGAGCCAGGCATAGTGGGGAAGGGGGTCTGTCCACGGGTGGTCAGGGGTGTTGGGGGCGGAGGCATCGGGTTTGGTGGAGGCGGCATGAGTTTCGATGCGTCTAGCATATCGGTATGAGCACAGGAGCAATCCAATTGTAAGATACAAGGCCGACCTGCTGTGTCTTTACTCGGTTTCTCTCGAGGTGGTGGCTGCGGCTCCTCTTCCGCTGCCTGCGCCCGGGCGAGGCGTTTCTTCTTCAGAGATTTCGGTAGTGGCCTCACGGGAAGTGGAGGTACCTCATCTGCATGAATGACTTCTTGAGTCCCATCTAGAACAGTGGATAACCACTAAGACTCACCGTCTTCATCGTCAGCAGCCTCACGCTCCGACGACCGCTCGCGTTCTCTGTCCTCCCTCTCTCTCAGCTCCGGCTGAGACTTCTTCTTCGTGATTCTCGCATCCCTCTCTCCCTCAGCCTCATCCCTCAACCGCCTCCTAGCACGCGCCCTATCCGCAGGTCCCACCTCGCTCCGCTTCCTGACGCGCTTGCCCTTCCTCTCCCTCTCCTTCTCCCTCCCCGTCTGCGCCCCATGCTTCCCATCTTCGCGCTTTCTCCTCTTCTCATCAAGCGTAATGCGCGACGATGACGCCTCAGGCTGCTGTCTCTCCTGGTGAAGCTGCAAAATCGCGTCCACTCATCAGTCAAACTGCAGCGCCCCGAACCCCCGCACGCGGGCGCTCCCCACCTCCCACGCGCTCGAAACCCAACACTCACTTTCTCGACGTCCCCGCCCGTCGCGGCGGTGACAAACGACTCGATCTCGCGCGACACAAAGCTGAACGCGGACGCAAACAGCCCGGGTGCGGGCGGCGGAGCTTCGCGCGGCGGGCGCGGGGGCATGGCTGGAGATGGGGAGAATGCAACAAGGGTTGGCCACAAACAAGCATCAACAACGCCCTGGTGGCTGCTTCCCACGACGCGACACGCGCGCTTGGGCCGTCGCGTCGCGTCGCGTCGTGTCGTGTCTCACGCGTCTTGTTCACACTTCCTACCGGAAGACAATAGAATGTGGATCCGGACGACACAGAGCGCACAAGCATTGCTCGACCAAACTGAAGAGAGAGAGGAGCTGTGAAGGTCGTGTAGATTGAAGCTATAGTAATACATGGCAATGGGAATTAGATGCAGACTCCTTGCGGTCATAAGTTAGCATACACTATAGCCGTGCACCTATCAAACAGGATATGCCTTCCGTGATACTACCATCGTCCGCGTCCTTCACAGCAAGAAAGGAGTAAACTACAATCGTAATCCGGGGGCCCAATGTACGTTGTTCACCTGTAGCCACCGTAGGAAGAGTAACCTGGCGCGGGTGGACCACCAGCAGGAGGGGTCACGTTGCCGCTCGCGGGAGGGGACTGGCCGGCTGCAATAGATGCACGAACCGCAGCGTATGGATCGGCGTATTGCATAGTTCGGCTGACGCGGGGACCAGATTCCGCCGCCGGAGGTGCAAAGCCGCCCGCGAAACCTGTTGGCGCAGGGTCCGAGAAGGCACCGTATGCGTCAATGCTTGGCCTTGGTTGAGCGCCGCCGTAGGAGGGTGCAGAGGGCTGTTGGTAGGAAGGCTGCTCGGATGGGGCACTTGAGAGCCGGTTGGTGTCGCTGAAGGGAGAGGTGTACGGGTTCGTGGAGTTGTCGGAGTACGGCTTACGGGCCTCCTCGTAATCTTCGTCGTCGTCATGATCATCCGCACGTTCATACACAGAGCCTTCTGACGCTTCCACAGGGTGAGTGAATGGAGGGTCACGGGGGCGAGAGGTTTTGCCGTTACGCCAGTTGAGGATGGTCAAGGTGAGGGAACAACCCCAGAAGACTGTGTACGTCGTCAACACACGAAGAGAAGAAGGATCGATGATTTTACGTACTGAAGACAAACCAGAAGAAAATGGCGGCGGCCTTCTTGGTACTGCAGAATCCGCTCAAACCCTTTTGGAAGCCGGAGCCAAGGGACGCATGAGGGTCTTTGGAGGCGTCTTTGCAGCCTGCTTCTGTCCAGGCCGAGATGGTGACGATAAAGCTAGAGTATGGTCAATACAACGCATGATTCTGCCATCGATGGCCACTTACGCAATGAGCAGACTAACAGCAGTGCCAGTCCCCGACAAGATGAAGCTGACACGGGTTTCGCGGAGGGCACGCGCTAGACGCGCGCCCTTGTCATACTTTTCGTAGACGACAGGGACGAGGAGGATGAAGAGGGAATAGAAGATGCCAGCCACAGCAATGAAGATGGCGAATCCACTCAAGCCGGCTAGAGGTGAGACAAAGGGCTCAGTCCCGAGCTAGACTACATCCAAAAGACGGCTTACATGGCCCAACTTTCCACTTGGCTTGAAATGCAGCAGCGCCCGCCATTGTACACATGGCGAGGAAGTTGAAGAAGACTTGGGATATATGGAACACGATGGCCGGTTTGGACACGATCATCTAGTGCAAGGAACCACGCGTCAGTTTCCGGTCAGATAGGAATGGAAGAATCATATGGACCCATATCCATAATGTTGACAACAGTGGGAGGAAGAGGAGGAAGACCAGATATCCAGCCGTCTGCGCAGAGCTGTCCATGGACGCGGTGGGTGGTGTAGAGGAAACATGAACCTTACGTAACGGGCCGGAGGGAGGAAGCCGTGGAGGGCATGGGCGGCAGACGGAAGGACTGCGCGCGACGTCCGGACATGAACAGACGGTGAACCCGAGGCCCACGCCGATGCGCAGCACGGTGCATGGGGTCAAGAAGCCGAGGAAGAGTACGCGTTGTTCGGATGACGGAGATGGGATAGATAAGAGGGAAAGCAAGCACTCACGTCGTCCTCGAAGGGAGCATGACCACCGCTGGCGATGCCAGCGCTGGAGGAGTGCATGGGGAGAGTGGACTTCTTCTCCGGGAGGACCTTGAGCGCGGCATTCTGAATGGTGTCGAATAGTGTCATGGTCTATCGAGGTGGTGAGGAGAAGGGAAGGGGGGAGGGCGCGGTCGTGAAATGGAGCTACGGGAGGGCGTAGTCCGTCGTTATGATGAAGAGAGACGTAGACAAGAGGCTTATGTATGGGCGGCGGCGGGAGATGACGCGGGCTGGTAGTACGCAGCGGGATAAAAGGCGGCAGAGGGAGCGATGCAGGAGGACAGCCTTGGGGCCGAGCACTGTCCAGCAGCGCTCGCAGCACGTTGTGACGGCTGTCTTGCATAAGCCGCATCACCATATGCGGCATACTCTCTCAGTCCTTGGCGGTGCACTGCGCCGACTCTTGTGGCGCAAGGCCTACTTTTCTCCTTATTGCCCACTGCCCGAAGGATATACCAGCGTCCCACGGGACGGGGACTGTGTTTTACAGAGAGGAAATCTGACAATGGCTGTCTACTGTGTGGCGCTGCCAACGGATAGATCGGGTCACTCGAGGGAGTCCGGTGAAGCAGAACGACTTAGGTGATGGCAAGTTCAAATCGTCTCGGACGTCTCGGTCGCTGGCCCCTGGGCTGAGATTCTCTTGTCCTGGCGGTGCTGCTGCGTCGGTGGTAGCCGGTAGCCGCCGGCCGCAGTCGTAGGTAGAGAGCCGCACTTAGGTGTACAAACTCTCGTATTCAGGTTTGCTCCTTACTTCGCGTGTCGGGCAGCAGCACTGCGGCAGCTTCGTACCCCCAGGCCCGATTCCAACGCATGTCGGCAGGAGCGCTGCAGGCAAAGAATGGCAGATTTGTCCGGAACCGCCAAGAACGGCGACCGGATGACGCAACCGCACCGGGCGAACTCCGGCTATCAGCGCTAGCTTTCAAGCTTCAAGCTCTGCCACCGTCTTTTCGTCCAGACTGCGCGGTCTCAAGCTTAGCAGGCTTCCAGTTCAGCTACAAGACAGTATTCAACGCTGCACCCAGTTTGTTGGAGGCACTGAACTTATTCGGGGCCATCAGTCCTGAGTCCAGATAGCTGCGCACTCCAACGCTAGGACGCCGGTGAACACCCGTTCTAACTCCTCGCTCCTGCTCTCTGGCCTGCAGGTTTTCGCTTCCGCCGGCCGATGCTCTTACTTGCGACACCTTTGTTGGCATTTTGATTTAGTTGCATGTCGCTGCTCTTCAAGAACCTCAGGATACACCAGGTCTTTGGCGCAAACACTGATGTTGGCAAGACCATCTTCACTATAGCTCTCGTTCGGGCTTCCGCAGCTGCCGACCGCGATGTCTATTACCTCAAGCCAGTCAGTACCGGACCTGTGTCCGACGCAGACGACAAGTGAGATTTTCATTCGATACTTTTTCAACCCACTTTTCTAAGTCCAATCATGTAGACGCGTGCTAGACTTGGCTGGTCCGCACTCGGGTCGCGTTCGCAGTAGCTGTCTCTTCCGTTTTGACGACCCCGTCAGCCCCCATCTGGCCGCCCGTCGTGCT
The DNA here is from genome assembly GCA_002150815.3 of Grammothele lineata. Taxonomy (NCBI): domain Eukaryota; kingdom Fungi; phylum Basidiomycota; class Agaricomycetes; order Polyporales; family Polyporaceae; genus Grammothele; species Grammothele lineata. The sequence continues at coordinate 105,427 of NDFF03000129.1, read as the reverse complement.
AACGCAAGCGCCTCGACCCAGGTGATGCTCTCAGTTTGACTCGTTTATGCATGATCTGACTCCTTTCGCCCTGCAGAGAGTCGTCCCGACAGACGATGATTTCGTCGGGGCGGTCTCCGCTCACGTTCGCAAATGCGCTAGCCAAGTATCCGCGTTCAGCCACATGTACATTGAAACTGCAGGAGGTGAGCCTCATCATCTACAATCAATCAAGGGCCGTGAGATGGCTGTGCGGTGTACCCTCCCGTGTTTGTCGGACTCCCGGGTGCGGACAGCGTCTGACTGCTTCCGACAGGCGTACACAGTCCTACTCTATCAGGGACGACCCAGCTGGACAGCTACCGGCCTCTATTCTTCCCGACAATCCTCATCGGCGATTCAAAGCTTGGTGGCATTTCCTCGACGATCGCTTCCTACGAAGCTATGATGTTGCGCGGATACATGGTTGATGCGATTCTACTTTTCCGAGACGAGTATTATCGCAACTGGGAGTACCTCACTCCCTATTTTGCGGAGCGCGGCATCCCCGTGATGTCCGTTGATCCTCCTCCAAAAAGACATACGGATACTTTGGAAGACATCTGGCTCACGGAATGTTACTATCGACAACTCGTTCCATCATTCGAAGAAGGCCCCATGTCCAGCCTCCTCGAGCATCTGGACGAATGCCACCAGAAGCGCATCACTGAACTTGGCTCGATGCCTGCTCGTACCATGAAGTCTATCTGGTGGCCATTCGTCCAACACAAGCACGTGGAGAAGAAAGCAGACGTCAACGTGATCGACAGTGCGTGGGGCGACTTCTTCAGCATCTACAACGGCCACCGCCAGTCCTCGACTGCCCAAGCCAACGCGCCCAAACCGTCTTCTCCTTCGCTACTGGAGCCACAGTTCGACGGCTCGGCCTCGTGGTGGACCCAAGCCCTCGGACACGCCCATCCCACCCTCACGCTTGCGGCGGCTCGCGCCGCAGGGCGATACGGGCATGTCATGTTCCCGGAGGCGACGCACCTTCCCGCCCTTAAGCTCGCAGAACGTCTCGTGCACGACGGCCCCGGCAAAGGCTGGGCCTCGCGCGCCTTCTTCTCCGACGACGGCTCGACGGGCATGGAGGTCGCGCTCAAGATGGCCCTGCGCGCGTTTGCCTCGCGCAATCCCGGAAACGCTGGGACGGGTGCGCGACGCAAGGACTTGGGTATCTTGGGGCTCAAGGGGAGCTATCACGGCGACACCATCGGTGCGATGGACGCATGCGAGGATTCGGGTGTCTACACCTGTGAATGGCATGACGCCAAGGGGTACTGGTTCGACCCGCCCACGGTCGGGATCCAACATGGCAGGACGGTAGTCCGGCTCCCAGCTGCTATCGCGGCGGAAACCGCAGATGGCTCTGCAGATGTCCGAACCGTCTCCCTCGCATGGACTTACAACATTGAGGAACGCCTCAAGTCGCCCCTCGCTGCCGTATACAGGGCTTACATCGAACGTACTCTCCAAAAGCTCAAGGACGGCAACGGCCCCACGATTGCCGCGCTCGTCCTCGAACCGCTCGTCATGGGCGCAGGCGGGATGATCTTCGTCGACCCGCTCTTCCAGCGCGTCCTCATCGACGTCGTCCGCGGATCTCCCTCTTCCACCCCGAACGGCTGGTCAGGCCTTCCCGTCATCTTCGACGAGGTCTTCACGGGGCTCTACCGCCTCGGCCTCCCCAGCGCTTCGCCCCTCCTCGGCACCACGCCTGATATTTCCGTGCACGCCAAGATCCTCACCGGGGGCCTCGTTCCCCTCGCCGCGACGCTAGCCTCCGAATCTATCTACTCCGCCTTCCTCAGCGACAGCAAGGCCGACGCGCTCCTGCACGGGCACAGCTACACCGCGTACCCAGTCGGATGCGAGGTCGCTCGGGTGACGCTCAGCATCGTCGACCGCCTCGCACGCAGCGACGCATGGACCTCGGCCCGCGGGCGGTGGAACGTGTCCGAGCCCGGGTCGGATCGTGCGCGCGAGGCCGGCGTGTGGAGCTTCTGGGGCCCCAAGTTTGTGAAAGCCATCTCGCGCATGGAGCGTGTCGGGGAAGTCATGACGCTGGGGACTGTCTTGAGCATTAAGATCAAAGACGACACAGCAGGTGAGCTTCGCTATTTCCGTAAGCTCGGCCCGAAATCCGTGCTGAAACAGGTGTTAGGGTATCAATCGCACTCCGCAAGAGCGCTCTTCGAGTCGCTGAGGTTGGCCACGCAAAACCACGATGACACGTTGTCGGCAGCACCCGGTGGATCTCCGTTTGGTATCAACTATCGCACACTGGGCAACGTCGCGTACTTCATGCTTAGTCTGAACACTCCCTCGGAAGTGATACGCGCGGTCGAAGAGAGGGTACGGACTGCGCTACAACGCCAATAGCCGCACGAAAGCAGTCAAAAATACAGCGTAGGAATAGGCGTAGGATACCAATCTACAAATACAAACACGGGGACCATCCTAACTCCTCCAATACTGCGCCCAATCATGCATTTTATCCAGCAGCGCCGTTACGGGCGAGATATCATTGAGGAGTCGCTCGAAATGCTCGATCGCTTGCTCTTCCGTCATCTCGAGGCAGAACTTGCCCAGCAGTTGTTCATGGACGTCGCGCTGCTTGATGTGAGGGATGTTCGCGTCGACCATGAGCGTGACCAAGTTGAGGATGAGATTCGCGTTCTTGCGCAAGATCGAGAATGCGGTAAAACAGAATGACTTGAAGCGTTGGTAGTGCACGGACTGCACGGAGCCCATGGCATCGATCATCTCTTTGCAGATCTTGACTGGTGGCGCGAGAGGCTTGGGGTCACGTCCAAGAATGTATCCAAAGTCGACTGCCAACAAAGTCACAATCATGCTTCTCAGGAGACACCGTTTGCGCACTCACCATGGAAAAAATGACCATCGGGTGCGAGCAACAGGTTGTCCAAGTGCCGATCGCCGACACCAAGCAGGTACGTCATAACACAGTAGCCCGCTACAGGAGACTCAATACGCGCAAGAACTCAAACACTCGTGCGTACTCACCACAACTTCTAACAAACGTATCAATGACACCCGGGTCGACGCCGTGGGTTCCAACACTGCCCTCATCCGGATAATGCGCGCGCAGATAGTTCAGCAAGGTTCCATGTTCGCTCACGATCGCTGCAATCGTTTTGCTCGGAATAAATTGCGCCATGCCTTGACTAGGGCCCGTTGCAAGAACGTCGTAAGGGGTAAGCTTGAGGTCCAGATTTTCCTTCCTTAGCAATCGGTCCATGAGCGAGAACAGCTGGATTACGAGTTGATCCTGCCGCATATCGTCGCCATCTTTGAAGATGACGGGATATTCGCTACCATCTCCACACTGGAAGTAGAGCAGCATCGGATACATGTTCGATTTGAACACGCTTGATTTCTCTGCGATGATGCCCGTGATCTGTATACGCGCGTTGAGCGGTAGAGGCAGTGGGTGCATTGAAGCAAGGTTGTTCTTGGAGTCAGCGAGAAACGCGCGAAGTTTCTCGATCTTCTTTGGACGCGGATCTTTGGATGTACGCAGATCACGAGCGCGTTTAGAGAGGGTTTCAACAAGTTCCCCTTGCCGGCGCATGAGGTCCCGTCGCTCATCGCCGTTATCCTGCAATAGGCTGGTGAGCAATGCTTCAAGTGTGTATCGATCACGGCCATACCTCAAGAATCCTCATGAACTTGAATACCACTCTACCGTACATTTTCGCCATGACCTTGTCCTCCATTGCCACTTCGACCATGAGATACCAGTGGAAACGGTTGCCCAAAACTTGGTTTCGAACGGCACGCGCGATGAGGAAATCCGAGAGACCGCTATCGTCATACGAGACTGCACTCGTAGTGGACCGTAATGAACGCTGGTCTGCCGCTACGCTCTCGAACTTCAAGGCCTGCACCAGCTGAAGAAGATACAAGTTGAGCTCCTATGAAGCAGTCAGCCAAACGTGACTATCGCGCAGAGGGGTTTCACATACATCATCGTCAGCCCTGCTGAGTTGCTTGACGGCGTATGCTCGGACTCTGGAGTCGACGATACTGGGTCCAAGTAGTTCCAGGGCATCATCGGTATCGATCTCCGTCCATTGGGGCAAGAGTTCCTCGACCGCTTGCTTGACTTCTGATGGATCTCTCCAAGTGACGGATTTAAGGAATTTGGTGAGTCCGCGCTTGTCTCTTGTCAAGTAGAAACGGAATTTCCAGACAAGATCCTTCTCCTCCGAAGTAAGCGGCTGACTGGGCGCATAGTTGAGGATGACCTGGTTCAAATGGAACGTGAATGAACTGTTGTCTTGGCATAAACAGAAAGAGACGTACGGAGAGCTCATCGCGAAGTTTGGCGTTCGGTTTCAGTTCGCGGTCGTATGGACTACTTCGATGGCTGCGGACTAAACGACGGTGTTTGTCTTCTACTGGGTTCTCGCGAGCGCTGTCCGGATCCACAACGGCCCACAGATGAGCATCAGCTATGAATGCGGCGGGGGCGGGTGCTGGCGTTACGACTACGGGCGTCACTGCGGATGTCGATGGTACATTTGATGCATCCTGCAGAGTTCGTCTAAGCCAAAAATCCCGGCCTGATATCAAGGTACTCACAGGCTCGCTGAAAATGACCGGGAAATCGAACCGTGGGAGATCAACGTAAAGGAATAAGTTCTCAGATTTCTGGGATTCCGCCTGTCGAGCTCATCAACATTTAGAAAGGAGGCAGGTCCGTGGAAAGCGCACCGCGTGGATCTCCTCCATCTTGCGGAAAGTTAGGTTGTCCAACCAATCCGACTTCGGTAAATCGCCTCGCTCATACTTCTTTACTAGCTACAAAACGAGTTAATACTTAACAACGAAGTATCCGAATAAGCATACCTTCTCTAGCCTCCCCTTTTCATCTCGGGTCCCGATCTTACTCGGTGTCGCCGTCTCATTTGCACCGTCGGCTTCACGATCAGGCCAAAGAATCATGCGGTGCTTCCCACGTCGCAACGTCCTGTTTCAAGAGAAACATAATCCGCACAATACCCTGCATGGCTGAACGCGAGCGAACACACCATTTCTTTCCAAACAGACGGAATGTAGTCCCACCAACTGGTACTGCGGACCTCGGCCCAGCGATGTCCCATACAGTAAAAGTTAGTTGCGCGTTGAGCGGCAGATCACAATATCGTATGGGAAGCGTGATCCATTCATTCCATCTGGGAATGGGCTGAACATATGTGCATCCGTAGCCGGCAGGAGGAACAAACTCACGTATAATCTCTCTTGAACGCCTTGAACGAGGTCCGAAAGGGTATGGTTAGTGGCTTATTGTCCGCAACCAGCTGGCATGTCACGTAAATGTCCGAGAACTCCCTGCACTGCGGTCATTGAGAGAAACAGACGTAGAGGAACAAGGACATATGCTCACTCGGCTTGCTGAACCCCATGGAAGCGCAACTCGGGCTTCGCCAATACCTCTGTGAAAGGGTACGGCTTACGTATCCCTTCCAGCTGGGATCTGTGGAGTAGTTTTCTTGAGTAGGACGCATAGAGACTAGAGCGTAATCGATGTACATTCGAAATGTAACCGGCATCTTGAGGTCGCTGAGCTTGGCGAACGTGAAGTCGTCGCGATTGTCTTTGTCCATGGAGGTCAATATGAAAGGGGAAGTGATAGGTGGGTTGGCAAGGGAGACCGAAAGCCCAGAGGGATAGAGATGTAGCCGAATCTCAGTGTGAGCCCGCCAGAGGAAGTGGCACCGGCCAGAGAACCGAGTCCGCTCGGATCGGGAGACCGTTCAGCGCCTCGGGACTTGGTCATTCACCGTCATGTCGGACGACTTGCCAGAATTCCATCCTTAACCCTTACGTCCATCGTGTGCCTCGCTAGACTCGTTCTCGATGTCCTCAATATACTCTGTCCCGCAAGAAGCTTTAGAAAGGCTTTCCGAAACCAGCAGAGTGTGTATTGAACGCCTCCGGAGCCACCAGGCCGAGCAGGTCGATACGTGAATATCCCCCCTATTCATGCTTGTTGGGCTGTGGCTCAGACACTCTCTAGGTCGGGTTACCCAAGCAATAAGTTTGCAGCTGTTCTGGTGCTCATATACGAGAAGGCAGGCGAGCTTCGAGTACTGCTTACGACACGCTCCAAGTCTCTTCGCGCACACCCGGGTCAAGTCGCGCTGCCAGGAGGCAAGGTGGACTCGACGGATGCAAGTGTCGTTGAAACTGCAGTAAGCACCTCTAATCGCCTTCGAAAGCACATCCTAGAGCCATATATGTAGTTCCGCGAGGCACATGAAGAAGTCGGCTTGCCCCGCGACTTCCCACATGCATACACCATCTGCACATTACGACAATACATTGCGTCTAGCAAACTCCTCGTTACCCCCGTGCTGGCCCTCTTGACCGACCTTTCTATACTCGACCGACTAGTTCCTTCGCCAGGCGAAGTAGACCGAATATTCGACCATCCCCTAGAAGCCATCTTAGATCCGAGTCTGGCATGCAAAGAAAGACTCGCAGCGATAGGCAGTGAAGACTGGATATATCCTGACGAGTATCACGTACGCCAACACTCGAGCATCACGCGCAATAACTCAACTGCTATGCCCCACAGAATTATTCGGACATAGATCTACCGTGGTTAGGCAACAGCACGTACCGCATGCACCGGTTCAGGTCGAACGCCTTCGCTATCAAAGGTCTCACATCCGACATTCTGGTAAGCTAAATCCATTCCAGTTTACCTGCCTGTCGAGCCCTTCTTTACTCGTCCAGATTGCAACGGCGCAGATAGCGTATGCCAAGGGGCCAACTTACGAACGATATGCTCCTGGGCAGTTGGAGACGTTTGCGCCCATCATGCGCATTCTTCTCGAACAGGTTGTGCCGGAAGACGTCGCATCAGGTACATCTACGCCGGTGTCGAAAGTGGAGATAGGGATCCCGTCGGGGCCTGTGTACGCCTCCATCGCCACAGAGAGTGTGGCCAACGGTAGCAATGGCCCAACATTACGATAGATTGTGTCAATACGAGCCTTCGCATTGCTTTGAGGGCATGGCACGATTCCTTAGGCCTCAGGACGAATGCCTCAGGGTGTGCGGCAAATGACACAAGTGGATGGGCAGGATAGAAGCACATACAACAGACCATATTCGTAAAGTCCATGAGATGTGCAGCGTATGGGGATAGCGATGTACATGGAGGATACAAGGTTCAGATCACAGCGCAGGATGCCAAACACTCCGTCCGTTGACTGAAGAGGTCGTAGAAGTATCCCGCGTGACAGGATCTGCTGCAAACCTTTCCGTGAGCACCGCGAGCCTGGAGCGGTACTCATCCATGCCGATGTATGCGCCGCACATGCGGCGCTTTCCGTCGAATGCCGAGCGACCATGCAGTACACGGTGGTTATCCACGACTGGAGTGATCGTCAGCACGAACGAAACTCAAGAGTTCCACCGACTACTGACCTACGGCAGTTCCCGGTGCCAGCTGTACCCAGTACTCCGAGTCCGTACTCGTGAGCAGCTTATACCATGTCCGGATAGCGTCGTACCTACACTTCTCTTAGGTAATGCCGCTATATCATAGTAGGGCAAAGCTCACCATGGCTCAACCTGATCTGGATGCAGGTCGCGCAGAACGCTACGGTCGTCACTATTCCAGCGGACCTGCACAAGCTCGCCCCCCTCGTGTTTGAGTATCGGAGTATTGCGCGTATTTGGGGTGAAAAGCTCGTTCGCCTCGCCTGCAGCATGAGTCGGCACCGAGACTGACGATAGTAGTTCGTAGGCCTCGGGGTGCAACTCTTTCAAGATCGATGCTACATAGAACCCATCAACGAGGAGCGTGGCACCGCCAGTGCCTCCGGTATGTTCCAGCAAATGGAACAATTGGAGTCCGCAAGGATCGGTCTTGAACGGAGAGTTGGTGAGTTTGAGATCGTCGAGACCCTGGTGTCAACGCTTACGAAGTAGGTGGTATCTGTATGCGCTCCCAACGCAATTGTGGTATAGGCAGTGTCACCCTTCGCAAGGTTGGACGTGAAATCCCAGAAAGTGCCATCTACAAGGGACAAAGCAACGCATGAGTTTTCATTCTGTGATTTCACGAAGAGAGATCGGTACCGACACTGTGTCTCTCGGATGAACGCAATCCTGCGGGAGAGCTCTTCGGTTGCCTCTGGAGTCGCTGGAACCTCTGAGACGAAACTGAAGCCGAACTTGTCCACGTTTGATAACCATTTGAATAGGCCCCGATCGTCCGAATTCATGACATCTTCGTGTGTAACTGTTGGTGGATCTTGCAGAATTTTCGACCCCCACAAAACCTTCCTAGTCCTCTGTAAGCTGGGCCATGCGGTTAACAGGGGCGCTCAACTCACTCTGATCCTGATGTCCGAGACGCGGGTGGGTCATATGCATTGTATCGTAACCATGACCAAGGGTAGAGGGAGGTGTGAGGATGAGATGATGGCCCTGACCAGGTATCATAAGAAGAGGAGCATACGTGAATATGGATGTACGTACAGTGCACCTGCAAGCCTTCCGGTTTCGCTTCGACGTGAGTAGGTTTGATGTCCCGCGGGATCTTCAACCGTGCTAAGCGTCTGGAGGCTAACAGACTGCTCGAAGAGATCTCACCTCAAACGTGTTCACCAAGCGCTGTTTTGTATGGGGGTGGAAACATTCTGGACAGCGGCAATGGTCCCGGAGCCAGATGTGGTGACTTCAAAGAGTCCAATAAGCGGGGGCAGAGCTCCCGCTGCCAATTTTGAACTCACAAGCGAGAATAGCTCGTAGCATCCCACCCCAAGACTACTTTCTTGTCGTCGATTCTGCTTGTCGGAAGCTCCGGCGCAGGCTGTAAGCCTTGCTCCGACGGGGTTGAGAGTGGGGATTGGGAAGAGAACGCTCGGACATAAGGTGTGGAGAGGGCCGTGCGCCAGTTGACATGACCAAGTGAGACCTACATTCCCAGCACGTCTCAGTAAACTAGATAGTTCCAGTGAGGGGTTGCGTACATGAGTTACACCTCTGGAATGAGACTTGAATGAGGTGACAGCTAATGAAAATAGTGATAGTACCATGATCCTCCACGAGACAACGACGGTGGTGATGAGAGAACAGACAAGGCGCAGGGCACCTCAAGCTTTCAAGGAGCTGAGAGTGGTGTTGGTGGGAGCAAGCTACAGCAGAGCAGACCGGGGTCGCCGATTGAGCTCGAGGCGGGCCGGGGTCGCTCGACGCGCTTCAAGTTGCCGCGGACGACGCTTCGTCCCGGCACGGTTCCCGGGCCGGAATGCCGCCCTTCCTGCCGCCACCCCCGCGCGACGGCTCTTACCAGTACCCTCACTACGTCTCGCCTAGCTTGAATTCATCATCTACATTTCTTTGCTGTTATCCATATCTCTCTTGTATCTTTGCGAGCTCCGGCCATGGTGTACGAGTTCTACGCTCATCCCATCTACAATGTCCCTGTGGTTTTTGATCCTTGAATCACGGAAACGGTACAGGAGTCGTCGTCGAAGCCTTTGGACGGCATATCCCGAAAGAGAGTATCTGCAATGTTCTATGCATTGCGTTTTGCGGCGCCCACCCATCCGTTGTAACTGTACTTATCTAAGATTTTTACGTAGACTCGAGATTAAGTGTACCGCTACTCACATAAGTATGAGTTCGCGACGGCATGCCGAATCTACCGTCCAAGCAGATATCCGCCGGGGCCATCCCTGTGTGTTCCAGCCTAACAACTCATCGGATTGCTTGGTGGACTCGCTAGCCAGGCCAAGCATTCCTCAACAATAGCTCTTCATTAAAATTTCAGGGATCCGCTTCGTGTTTGTTCTACTAATGCGGACGCGATTCTTATGGAAATATTCCTGGACCATCGACTTCCACCCGCCATGGCTTGTCCGGGAACGGTTGACGGCGGTATTGACAATTGGATGTCTCAAGTCCAGGCTTAGGTCCGTGGCGTTTTATCGTTCCTGGCACTAGGAACTCGCGCTGTCTGCCGCAAATGTCTGAACCCGCATGTATGCCGCCTAGACGTCAGGCGGATCGAATGCAAAAATCCACCGAGGGATTGGTTGTGGTATTGAACGGCTACGTCCGCCCGGGACCTGCCCAGCATAATAGATACGTCTACGTACTCGGTACCGCAAAGCATATACAACGACGCGAACTACCGTAGAAGCTAAACTATATCGAAGTAAAAGGTCCGCCCAGCGTCCATGTCAAGTAACAAATGGTGACTGCAGAGGAATGACAGTCGAAATCCCGTAGCCAGCGGGGAGCGCGAAAGGAACGACGTTTTGAAAAGTCCTTCGGCCGGCGGGGACGCCGCTTCACGATCTTGGATGCCCATCTGGATCCCTTCGATAAACGGCGGGACTTCGGGGGCGGCAGCAGCTCCTGGGCCAGAGGAGGGGACCGGAGACGGCACAGGCTGTCTCCGGAGCGGTACGCGTTGGAGGCCGCCTCAGGGCAGTTCGCGAAGTGGACCCTCAGTTCCGGCTGAGGGAGGCATTCGTGGCTGGGAGCTCGAAGGGTGACGACGCAGGAAGGCGTCGACGAGCGCGAGAAACGCAGCATGGTGTGGCGGGTGATAGAAGTTGGATAACACAGCTAGAAACGTACTGGAAGGTCTTCGGGAAAGCACGGAGGCTGACCAGCAAATCGAAGCTCCCGTCGTTGCAAGCGAGCCCACGATGATGGACTCCGAGGCCTGAGAGAGCAATGTCAGCCCTCCAGCCCGAAACACAATACACAAGCTACACAGTGGTGAATTCATATTGTAAGATGCAGTTTGAGATGCTACAAATGCTGTCGAACCAATGCTTCTCGTGCTCCGTTCTCCTTCGTGTTCCACCACATTACAAACCCATCGCCTGGATGAACGGGCCCGTGACGCTCCTGTCCGTCCCCGCGACCCACGTCTTCACTCTCGCGTCTCTCTGCGCAAGCTGCGCGAGCTCCTGCGCGACGTACGCGGGGAGATCGGCAACGTACGCTACCGGGTCCACAGGGGCCGTCTCAGCCGCGGCGAGGCGCGAGTACGCTGCCTGGTAGCCGGCGGTCTGCTCCTCGTAATCAATCTGGGTCAGGCCGGCGTCCGGGTCCGTCTCGTCTTTCTTGGTGAGGAGCTGCTCGGTCTGGAAGAGCTTCGCGAGAGCTTGGAAGATCTGTGGCCTGTAAGAGTAGGCTGTTCGTGAGTATGTGCAGTAAGGATGAAACACAGATGGCGTACCATGACTGGGCGAGAGGCGGCTGGACCATCCGAGTGCTCTGGGTGAGCAGCTTCGTGAGGCCCACGATGACAACCTTCCTCTCCTTTGGCGGAGACTTCGGCGCTTGGGGGATGATGAAGGTTGTGAGGAGTTGGTTCCACAGCCTATGTCCACGTTGTTAGCCACCCGCACATCCGCCTGTACGACGGCGGAACGACCTACCCTTGCTGGATACCTTCCGCCTCGGTGATGAAGAAGTCCGGTGTCAGGCCTTCCGACTTGAGGGCCAAGCAGAAGCTGAGATAGTATACAAAGTAGTACACAAATTGATCCGTCTTGCTGGTGTGCATCCGCTGAAGCAACGTGTACAGGATCCCGCGGAAGACCTGCTGGAACGCCTCCCTATGATATCGTAGCACCGTTAACACACTTTTCCACCCAAGGCAGAGATAGAGCGTGGCACTTACGGAGGCATATACATCGCCACGGCTTGGAGGAGTTCAAAGCCCCAACCGTCATTGGCTTTGGATGGGATCAACCGCTGCTGAACGACCCCAAGCACTTGGTTGACCTGGCCAGCCGCGACCATGGCTGCGGCGTCTCGCGACAGGAACGCCTTCAAGAGTTTCACGAGACCTGGGACACTGCCCTTTTGTATCCACGCCTCCTGTCTCAACAGCATCGGGAGCAAGCTCCTGTACTCGTCTGGTACACCACTCGTGTGCAGCTCTAGCATCTGTGCGAGCACTTGGAACACGTAGGGAATGTACTCTGATTGCAACACTCGTGAGATGGCGGGACGAGAAAACCAAGACTGGACGTACGATCGATGTCTTGCTGAATGATGACTGTGAACGACCCGAATAGAGCCTTCTCGAACATGGCCAGTGAGCTTGGATTCGCCTGAACCACAAACCTGCAGCATGGGTTAACTACGTGCCACATAACGGAGATAACATAGATACGAGCCTCATCAACGCAGAGATACTCTCGAAGATATACTGGTCGAAGTTGGGATTGCTCGGGTTCTGCGAAATGACACCGAGGATCGCAACGAAACGCCCGAGCACCCCCTCGTAGCTGTTGGCGAAGGTTGAGCGTGCAACAATGACCACGCGCATCGCGCCTACACAGACACTAGTCAGTAAGCTTTTCGGAAGAAAGAACAAGGAGGAAAGACTTACACTTCATCAGGTAGTCGTTCTCTGCCATCTTCTGAGGAGTTGGCGCGGCCTCGATCTTCCTTAGAAGCACATCAAGCAGCTGCGGGGCGACATCTTGAACATCGGCTTGAGAGAACCTGTAGAAGTCGGTCAGGGACTCATTTCGCTCGATAAGCCACAACACGCCTTACATAGGCTGGTTGCCCTGGCGGATGAAGAGGATACGCTCGATACTGATCGCAGCATACGTATAGCATACATAATTCTCTGATTGAAGATGGCGGGCTAGGGAGGGGAGTACCGAGAGTAGCTGCGACTTCACGAGCTAGTCGAGAGTATAAGACACAGTTAACCCCGCTTGAGGTCGGCACGTACCTGATTCCGGAAGGTGTACAGGAACCGAATCGCGTCTACCTGGAGGATGGGATGGATCGACCCGTCCTCGGCTTGGAGGTCTGCAAAGACGTTGTCCGAGAAGAACTGTACGACGTCGATGAGCGCGTTCGTGGACGTCACGCCATGCTGAGCCGTGCTGCCCCTCGTCGCGACCGCGGTGAGCAGATAGATGGCGGTGTCCTTCGCCTTCCAGTTCTCGGTCTTGTTGGCGTTGTACTCGCGCAAGCCCTCACCGATCCACGCGCCGGTGACCTCCGTGGCGGCCGTTTCGTGGCCGGAAGACACAAGGGCGCGAAGTACGTCTGCCGCAGCCTGACGACGTGTGACGGCATCTCCAGCCATGCCTGCACTACTCATGGACGGCAATGCAAGGTCTAGCCGGATGTACTCGAGGGGATCATCTTCGAACTGCTCCAATTCGTGCTCTACCGATGTGTGAGTGGTGAGGAGTCATGAAGGTTGCACAGATCATTCGTACCTCGGAGAGAGACGTTAGGCACGACGACACCTTGTACAAGACCTGCAATCGTTTCCTTCGAACCGAAGAGCGCCTGGTATTGGTTGGTACGGATAGCGGAGGCGATGAAACGCAGTGATTGCGAGACGAGCTACGTTCTGATGTTAGATGCGAAGGCATGCCGTTTGAACGGGACGTACCCCATCATCCGCCACATTTGGCCGCTTCCCCCCACCGACAAGTTCCCAGATGGTACGCACGAAGGCTTCCACGGAGTTGGTGGTTTGTAACACTTCGGAGTATAGTTTGACATACAACTAGCGAAGACTAAGTGGCTCGAATCAACATAGATTCAAAGACGATACGTACCTCTACTATCTCCAAAATGCGCGTTTTGACTTGTGACGGGAGCGACGGAGTAGTGTCCTCAGGCTATCGAGCGTTGGTCAGAGTATACGAGGCTAAGAGGCAGCAACATACTCACGTCACCCTGCAGTTGGGGAGGATCCCACATCAATAGCTTGATAAAGAGCCCCTCCTGGGCACCGAAGAACTGCGCATGGCTATCCTCGAAGTCCGGCGGAAGATCCTGGCATGTAAGGTCGTAGAATATATCGACCAGGGAAACCATAGCTTGCGCGATGTGGGGGAGCTTCCCTGGTGGCGGGTTAAAGAGAAGATTGGCGGTGTGGAGGAAGAGCTGAAGGAATGGACGACTGAAGCGAGAAAGGACATAATTGATGGTTGTGAAAAGGTCGTCAGAACGAGTAGCAGCTCGCCATGGGCGGAAGATGGAGTGTGCCGTCTCGAGGACACCTATGTTGACCTCAAAGTTTGTGTCCGACAAGGATGAGACCAGTTTCTTGAGGTTAAACAACGACATCAGACTGTAGGACGCATCTCGGAAAAGGAACAGTACTCACGTCGACGAGATCTGGCCATTGGTCGGGAAAGTCGGATTTGGCGACGAGAGATATCGATTCCGCAACCTGTGCACGCACGGCCTTGTCCGAGACACTCGAAAGAGATATCATTGCCGGCACCAGGGCCTCACGAAGTGCGGCTCTGTCTGCTTCGGGGATGGGTGGCTCGTCCTAGAGGAAGAGACGGACTGGGGGTTAGATCACGGTAGATCAGTGTGCATCCGACATGCACGAACATCTTCCCACCGAGACTTGACGAGGTTTTTGAGATATACACTGGCGGCCAGACGAACTGCACGGTCTTGTGACGTTTGGAGGACGAGTTGAAGGAGGTGGGTGAGGAAGCCAGGCTGAACGGAGAGGGCTTGCAGTGATTGTTCTGCCTGCTTCCTGCTGGCGGGGTTGAGGGAAGCAAGGAGTAGAGATGGGAGGTCGGCCATGAGGAGGAGGGCGAAGGGGAGAGGTGCAAAGGGAGAGCGAGACTGGCGAGCAGCCACCGACGAGCGAGATCGCGACGCGTCCTAGGCTTGTCGGTTGCACGCGCGCCATGACGCGTGTTTTCTCTCAGCACGTGGCCACGTTCAGAACCAAGCGCCAGACACGGGCGCTCGGGAGTTACCGAGATCTCGGCGCCAATTGCGTCCAACGGACTCTCGCATCCCGATGACGATGACTCTCCTACACACCTTGACGAGTTACTCTCATGCGTGTGCACGTACTCTCTGCCACTCGCGCGCGTCACGACGCGATCCGCTCAACAACGCTGGGGGCTTACACGCTGGCGCCCCCTCGTCTGTCTGACGTGGCGCACAGCTGCGGGTAAGATCGTCCGACAGCTCCCTTCACGTCGCGCCCGACACAGTATTCTGAGCGCTTTACGGAACGACGTCGCTTGCCGCCGCTTGGCCCGACACACTCCCGACACGCGCCCCGCCCGCCCGCTGCCACTCCGCTCCACCTTCACTGACGCCCCAGCTCTTCCACGACGCGCGGTGATGAGTTCCATACCCACGCTCGAGGTGCGTTCGTCTCCTTCCTGGCCTCTCTTGCTCACCGGAATCCCGCAGAGTACACTTCTCGAGCCGCGGTAACCGCGCCTGTCTTGTGTCCGTGGACGTCCGAGCGGCGATGGCGCGCTAGTGTGGTAAGATCCAACGACATCCGCGAAGACGTAACTCAATTGGGGGCGGCCTCTTTGATAGAACGCCAGCCGAATAGACGCGGTCTCGGTCTTGTCGACGGACCAACACGCTTCCTCTGTCGCCCGTCTCCCTCGCGTACTTATAAATCCCCGCTCGCCCTCTTCATGGCCACCCGCTTCCTGCCTCTGCTCCTCCACCAGCCACCCTTACCGGCTCCGAGCCCCCCGTCGCTCTTTTCTCCCAGTCGCTCTTTGCTTTCGGGCTCTCCTCCGCCATCCTTTGCGGCCGCCTCCTCTCCTCGTCCACAATGAAGTTCGCGTACGCTATCGCTGCCGTCCTTGCCGCTGCTGTGTCCGTCCAGGCCACCGAGACCAACGCTCAGCGTTTGGCTCGCGGTCTCAGCCCTCTCCCGCCCCGCCGTCTCCACCACCCTTCTCGGACTACCAGTAAGTTTGACTTCCCTTATTTGGGTGTTGTTGCCGTCCGTTCAAAACCCATTTGCTTCGGCTTCCATCTGTTTTACTATACCCGCGTTCTTTTCCGCTAACGCATCTCGCTTCCATAGATGCCAAGCGGACTTCGCCGTCTGGCACTCCGTCGGAGGGTAACTGCAACACTGGCCCCGTTCAGTGCTGCAACTCTGTCTCGAAGGCCAACGACAGCGTCATCAGCACCATTCTCGGTCTGCTTGACTTGGTCGTTGATCCCGATGTCCTCGTCGGCACTCAGTGCTCGCCTTTGAGCGGTGTTGGTCTCGGCAGTGGCAACGCCTGGTTCGTGCTATATTTGGTCTACTCTTTCTGTAATCTAACAGTTCTATGCACAGCTCTTCCCGCCCGGTCTGCTGTGAAAACAACAGCCAGGGTGGTCTCATCTCGATTGGTTGCATCCCCAGTGCGTACCCTTCCGTTCAGTTTGAGATTGAATCATGAGGTTCATGTTCTCCCATCCCCAGTCACGCTGTGAAGCAAGATGCATGATCAAAAAGAAGGTGTCTCTTCGCTCCGTAGTAGGGTTTTGTGACGCTCGGCGATATCCTCATTCACGTCTAATAGTTCGGCAGAACGGACTCTGATCTGGTCGGAAATGTATCTGCGTGTCCACTGTTCTCCCAATTGGTTCCGTCAGTGTTTTCGATTGGACACCCGCGCTATACCCCAGCACGTAGTTACTGTGTATCCCTATGCGCAGAAGATGGTCGGCGCGACTGCTCTATGCACTAGGAATCACAGGCATTTTTGGCGATCTCTCTAATATCCCTCTCGAGGGATGAGCATGACTGGTTGCTTCGATCCCGCGGTGCAGAAAGAAATCGGCCTGCGCTGTCCGTAGCCGCAGTCAGGTAAATTGCACCTTCTTTACCGAGTCCCGAAGTAAATTGCTGCTTCTTGATGCGCTCGGCTACAGATGATTGCCTCGGCGCGGAGAAGGCGCATCCTGGATCCGTGTTAGGCGCTAAGCAAACGCCTCATGGCAACTCGCCAGGCGTATTCGCGAGGCTAAGAGTTTGCCCAAGTTCGACTGCCTGTCGAAGGGATCGTTTCATTCGTTTGGTACCCGGTAGGCATAATATCCCCGCTGTTCAATTTAGGTGCTCGTGGATCCTATGGATTACCGTGAGATGCAAGACTGACGTGTATGCTCCTTTCTCAGGCCTTTCTTTACTCCGCGCCAATTCTCAAACTTTCGCTGGAAGTCCCCGTTTGCCAACAAATACCAGGACATCCACTATACCTGAACGTTGAACGCCGCACCATATCTCTGAATGGCCCGAGTAACCCCAATCAAAGCAGTAATATTCCCGGTCGGAGCAAAATCCGAATGGAGCTGCCCTTCTAACGGGTATTCATTAGGCAGTGAGTTATTCTCACGCGCACAAGGTATCAATGCCAACGTCTATTCAAGTGTGTCCGCCGCCAACTTCATTAGACCGTGCCCATCTTATTGAATGTGGGCTCCTATCAGGTCCACAGTGGACAGTACTATAGCGTCAGCTGACCCGGTTTCAGGCATACTCGCGACGTCACCGAGAGAATTTGGAGATGTACTCACCAGCAACTAGCGTGTTCCGAGTTCCCATCCGATTTCGGCGGGGTCGAGTGACACTCGGTTATTGGCTTAGCAGGGCAGCTGGTCGCCTCTCTTGAGCGCCACGGAACCTATTCGTCGACATCTCCGAACTCTGGTCGAGACGCCTGCTCGAAGGGGCAAAACAATGACCACGGGCCCCCCAGTCCCCGCACCGTCGCCGACGCTCCTCACCCGATTCGCAGACTACGAAGACGCTGACGCTAACGTCCGGTCACGACGTCGTCTTTAGCGTCCCCCAAGCCTCACCTATGCATATAAATACGAGCGTTTGCATCCCATGAATCAAACTTAGGCCCTACTGCTTCGCAGGCTCCTCACCTCGCTACCAACAACAGCTTCTCTCTCACCGCCATGGACGCCTTCAATGTTTTTGAAGACTAGTAAGCCGACTCTTACCGCCTTACCTGACCCCTTCAATTTCCTTTGCAATCCTGCTTCCGTACCACGAGAGCCGCCCGGTCCTTGCCCCGCCGCCACCGAGTTCCCTATTCTACATTCAGCGCGCGTAACGCCAAGTTCGCTCACGCGTCCCTAGCACACACATCATCGGCGGCAAGAAGACGAGCTCACCCACGACCGTGCCCGTGCTGAACCCCGCGACAGAGCAAGCCTTCGCCCACGCGCCCGTCGCGACGCGCGCGCAGCTCGACGACGCCGTCTCCGCCGCCGAGCGCGCGTTCCCCGCATGGGCCGCGACGCCGTGGGGCGAGCGGCAGACCGCGCTGCGCGCGTTCGCGGACCTGCTCGAGGCGCGCAGGGCGGCGTTTGCCCAGTTGCTCATGCGCGAGGTGGGCAAGGACCGCGCGAGCGCGTGAGTGCCGTCTGCTGTTCCCGGGCCCGAAGGGGAGGACGGAGTGCTTACGGGATTGGCTGCGGTGCATGTCACAGAGAGTTCGAGTTGGACATATCGATCCCATGGATCCGCACCGACGCAGAACAGACGCTTGAGGAGGAGATCGTTTCCCGCGAAGACGGGAAGGTGATCAAGAACCGCTTTCGGCCGTATGGAGTGGTGAGTCTGCTCCTTGCGATACCTGCGCCGGACGTCGTGGTTATTGTACTCACGGTACCATGCGATGGTAGTGCGCAGGCATCACCCCTTTCAAGTAATCTTTCTCAGCGTTCCGTCTGACGTACATTCCCTGATATGCTTACACGCTCTTACCTCAACAGCTATCCCCTCACTTTGACGCTCTCGAAGTTGTGCCAGGCGGTCCTCGCGGGGAACTGTATTATCATCAAAACGCCCCCGACGACACCCTGCGCCGTCTCTAAGCTTGTCGAACTCGCACAAGCCGTGTTTCCTCCTGGCGTGGTCTCCGTCCTCTGTGGTGGTGCTGAATTGTACGTTCACTGTCCCCCTTGGTCTTGTGACGGCATATCTACCACTGTGGTGCCGAATAGGGGCCAATGGATCGTCCAACACCCTCGAATCTTGCGCATATCCATGACAGGCTCGGTGCCGGCTGGGAAGGCGGTCATGGCCGCTGGAGCGTCCGAGCTCAAGAGTTTGACGCTTGAGTTGGGCGGCAACGATCCCGCCATCGTCACAGAGGACGTAGATCCTAAAGCAATGGCCCAGTCAGCGTATTCTTCGCCAATCGCTGTGAACCTCTGTCACTGACATGTTACACAGAATGTTGTTCGTTGGTGCGACACATACCGCGGGACAGACTTGTTTCCAAATGAAGCGCCTCTACATCCATGAAAAGATATATGATGTCATACTGGATGAGATCGTCGCGCTCGCACGCAAAGCAAAGGTGGGAGACCCTGCCGACCCCGAAGTGACTATCGGCCCGGTTCAGAACAAGCAGCAGCATCAGCGGTTGCTGTAAGTAGTTCGGAAGCTTCGAACGATGTCTTTCACTTAGTCGGTCCTTATCCGCAGCGGTCACTTGTCAGATATCAAGAAGAGAGGGTACAAGATCGCTTACCAGAGCCCGTTGCCTTCGGAAAGACAGAAAGGTTATTTCATTCCGCTGACGATAGTTGACAACCCTCCCGAGGACTCGCGTATTGTCCGCGAAGAGCGTGAGTTCGTCTCGTTGTGCCGCACTGTCAGGGATGTTGAATTCGCCCATTCTCCTCCAGAGTTCGGACCTATCGTGCCACTGATCAAGTGGAGCGACGACGAAGACGTCGTTCGGCAAGCGAGTGAGTGCAAGCAACTACGGCGAGCACACCCGTACCGGGAGAGCCTCTTATATTCACGGCAGATAATACCGAGTTTGGCTTCGGCGCGAGTATTTGGGGACGAGACATGGAACGGTGTCAGGCTATTGCCGACAAACTTCACAACGGGATGGGTAAGTGTCTAATTCTATCTCAACGCTCACCGAGATCAAACATCCGTACCTCTCGGCCAACAGTGTGGATTAATTCGTGGGGCTCGGTCGGGGGTCACCTGGTGAGCAATACTGCTGTTGGCTATTCTTCGCGAGTCTCGGCAACGCTGACGACTATATGCTGATGTGTAGCCTATGGGCGGAGCAAAGGTGGGTGTCGATCGGGGGTCGCTGTGGCAGG
The DNA here is from genome assembly GCA_002150815.3 of Grammothele lineata. Taxonomy (NCBI): domain Eukaryota; kingdom Fungi; phylum Basidiomycota; class Agaricomycetes; order Polyporales; family Polyporaceae; genus Grammothele; species Grammothele lineata. The sequence goes on along the minus strand of NDFF03000129.1, from coordinate 85,480 downwards.
ACGAGCGTCAGTCGAAGATTGCAGCTGATGCGTTCGCGGATATAGCACTCCGGCCTAGGTGTGGAGAATTCGAAGCACGGGCTGCAGTCGTGGACGTACATCCAGTCCTATGTCAGGGTTGAGGCTGCAAAGTTGTGAATATGTACGCGTGTGGAGCAATGTTTGTACATAGAGCAGCGTCATGATTCTTGACTATGTAAATGTGCAGGGACCGGTCGTGTCAACATCCTACGGGCTTTCGTTGGGGATCGGATCCACGTACGTTTATCAGAAGGGGATGTGTGTATGCCTAGACGAAAATATCGATGTATCGACTCTGCTTCGGGTGTGATTGGGCTCTTCCGACTCCCGAGTCGGTCCCTGAGACGTGTCTGCAAGAAAAAGAGACTACGCAAAAATGAGCAAAGAAGCATGGTGTGTGACAGCACCAAAGAGGGGGATGTTGTGTAACTAGTAGAGTCGGTGACCGCGCTGGGCCCTGGCTCCGACCCACCGCGGTCCCGGGAACGGCTGTTGAAGTAGTTCAGTGATCAAAGTAAAAAAAACACGCTCCTTAGCCGGTCCGAACAGTCTGTATAGATCGTGGCAGTTCGAGCATAGCCCGATGGTGATGCCAAAATGAGCAAGCTCTCTAGCTTACACGATAGTAAGAGTAACTATAGCTTCCACTGTTCAGACTGTCCGACGCGAGCGGATGGCGGGCCGAGAGTAGCGTCAGGAGGCTTGGTAATCCAGCTTCTCCTTGACGTCGAAGCACCATGTTTGGCAAAATGGGTCGCTAGCCGCAGCTGCGTCCGATGGTGTTCCAGGCCTTCGCACGCACGGTGGATCTCCTGTGTTCGGACATACTGTGTGTATAATTAGGGCAGCGAGACGCTGTTTGTCGAGTCATTCTGGGAGTGGGTTTGAGCATATGGCGTGTGAATGGGGTCGACGCCGGTTGGGGGCGCGCGATCTGCCTACGTCGACGTAAGAGTGGGGGACGAGTGAGGATAAGGTGCCAGCATGCGACCTGGACGTGGGGACGACGGCGATCGTTGAAAGTGGATCGAGATAGCACGCGCGTGGTGGCGCTGCTGGGGAGGGCGGGCCGAGGGACGAACTGCCTGAACGGGGAGGTGGGTGGCGCTCTCGGGGCGTCTCGGCCGAAGCGCCTGGGACGGCAGAGGGACGGCAGGGCATCGGCGAGCGATGCGGCTCTCCTTCCCCTCGGTGATTTCGTTTTGACCCACACACCCGGCCGCTGACTACGCCCTGCCCAACATTCCCATGATGCCCTCCGCCTCGGCTTCCCTGTGCTCCATACATATACCCTCGCCCCCTCGCGCTTTCCCCGCGCGCGAGCATGTCCGACTCCAAACTCCCCGTCGTGAACACCTCAGAGTCCACAACGCCCACCATCCACGATGAGCCGGGCGTCACCAGCCCCGTCGATGCCTCCGGCATGAACGCTAGTCCCTTGGATGCCCCATCACGAGAAAAGTCTACCAAGCTTTCCAAGGATGAAGACCAGGGCTCCGAGACCAACTCTGACGTTCTGATCGTCAACTGGGAAGGTCCTGACGACCCACAAAACCCTAGAAAGTACGTCATCCTGATCCGTCCATATCCATCATTGGTCCACGCCCACAACATTCCTGCTCATCAAATTCGAGCATTCATTCTGACTTTCACGTTCTCTTAGTTGGTCTCATCGTAAGAAATGGGCCGCAACAGCCATTGTCTCCGCATTTACGTTTATTAGCCCTGTATCGTCCTCCATGATGGCCCCCGCTAGTGAACAGGTTGCAGGAGAGTTCGGCATCACCAACAGCTCGGTGATAGCCCTCTTGACATCAGTATTCGTAGCTGCGTATGGTTAGTTGCAAGCTAATCTTTATCTCCGGCCTATACTCCGTACTCATATGAACGTGCGTAGCATTCGGACCGTTATTCCTGGGACCGCTCAGTGAACTCTACGGCCGGTCGAGAGTACTGCAATTGGCAAACATGTGGTATCTCGGTATGTGCTTACTTTTCTCTTCTCGACACTCCCAAAGCTGACGGGCTATGACAGCATGGAACCTAGGTTGCGGGTTTGCTCAGAACGAGGGTCAGCTCATTGCGTTCCGATTCTTGGCCGGTCTCGGCGGTAGCGCACCACTGTCGGTGAGTGTCGTACAGCGATCATCAGCCAGGGCAAGCGAAAGTACTGACTTTATCTCAGATTGGCGGAGGTGTGCTCGGCGACCTTTTCAAGCCGGAAGAGCGAGGCCAAGCTATCGCCATCTACTCGTTAGCGCCTCTCCTGGGGCCTGTGATCGGTCCGACTTGTGGAGCATGGATTGCTCAAAGATCAACATGGCGCTGGGTTGTAAGTAGTGTTTTGCGAGTTTGGTCTTCATTGTTCCTGATGTTTATGATCGCTTTAGTTCTGGTCTACCACCATTGTTGATGGCTTCGTCCAAGTCCTTGGCCTGTTCTATCTCCGCGAAAGTAAGCCTTACCTTTTTCGAACTGAAGTAAGTTCTGATCAGCCCCTACAGCATTTGCCCCTGTGCTGCTCGAGCGTAAGGCGGAGCGCATTCGGAAGGAGATGGATCCTGAAAAGGGTCAGTACCGTGAAGTTCGCAGTGTTTTCGACAGCGCAGACCGGAAGTGAGTGATTCCTTGCCCCTTGTCAGAATTTCCGCTAAGCGGGTCATCTAGTTGGAGGCACATCGTCGTAAAGGCACTTGTCCGCCCTTTCGCACTTTTTATCCGCGAACCCATCGTACAGTTGTTGGGTATCTACATGGCATTCCTTTACGGGACGCTCTATCGTGAGTCTTAAGAGATGTCGACGTGAGACTTTTGTCTAACTATACGTATCTAGTGTTTTTGACGACCATCCCCAGTATCTTTGAAGGCACATACGGCGAGCCTGTTGGCATCGCCGGTCTGAACTACTTCGCCCTTGGGGTCGGTCTTACCGGCGCGTCCCAGATCAACGCGCGCATGCTGGACAGGATCTACAAGTACTTCGCGGACAAGAACGGGGGTGTCGGCAAACCAGAATATCGTCTACGTGAGTAGACTTACTAGACTGGTCGTGCATATAGCGCCGTCTGACAAGCATTATTGCAGCGTCCATGGTCCCCGGCTCCATCTTCCTGCCCATCGGACTCCTTATCACGGGCTGGACGGCGCGCGCCGATGTCCACTGGATCGCACCCGACATCGGCATCGCTCTCGTCGGAGCCGGCACGATCCTCAACTTCCAGTCCATTCAGACATACGTCATCGACGCGTTTACACTACACGCCGCGTCCGGTACGTTTGCGCACCTTCTGCGACTGAATTACGCTGGGGCTAACGCTGATACTTCGTGGCGGCGTTTTTAGCACTCGCGGCTGTCACGTTCCTCCGCTCTCTGGCCGGCTTCGGCTTCCCGCTGTTTGCCCCCGCGATGTATAACGCGCTAGGGTACGGCAAGGGCGATACGATCCTTGCATGCTTCGCTATCGCGGTCGGTATACCTTCGTACGTCATCTTCTTGTTTTCCCTTGTACTACCGCTCATGGCTCTTTGATTCAGGCCATTCCTGTTCTGGAAGTACGGTGAACGCATTCGTAACGCGAGCAAGTATGCGAAGCGTTCATGATCTAGAAGTCGTTCCCCTGCAGCCTTCTCCGCCAGGACTTCGCATACGCAAGGACACGTTTCACATAATGACATCTACACATTGTACTGCTCTCCAGGTTATTGTTTGCTGTCTACTGTATCCCCGTGCTCTGTTCTTTCATGCTACTTCACGACGCCTGCCTACGTACTCATGACATTACTGCCCCCCCCCCCCGCATATCTATCTTAGAGCCGTCCAGGCATTCCGACTAGCTGATGCGGAAAGTGCCATACATATACACTATATAATAGCGTCACGTACTCCGGATCTCAATGACCATGGATTTCGCAGAAGTCATGTTGTATGTGTAATACGCCGCATGATTAAGCGCCCAATCGATGTCGGCAGAGGCTGGGCAGTGATGCCCGTGGCATAAAGGCCCACTAGTGCAATCCTCCACAGTGGCAGCCATCCAATCTAGTAAGTGCTACATTCGTCTCGGGCTATTACTTGAGGGTACATGCATACTAGATAATTTGCTCTCGTTCAGGATGGGACGACGGCACTCACTATATCAATCATGAAAATGCAGTTTGGGGTTTGTTCGAACAGATCATCGCACTTAAGCATGACAATACAGCGGCGCCCCCTGCATCCAAGCCATCGCCCGGTGCCGCGGTTACAACCTGAACACCCGAGTATGACTATTCGGTGAGTGGTTCTGCTCCCATTTCCATACGCTCATCAAACGTTGTCTGCGATCGATTTGTGCGTTCTCGTGTCAGATTGACTTCGGCGTCCGTCGTACTATATAACCTGCGTATCCCCGCGCAGTATACCACTTTTCCCATTCCACCCCATCCCGCCAGGAGTCCGTGCGCTATCCTACCACCAAGTACGCGGATTATTTAGCACTAGAACTTCAGCTTCCCCCTCAAATGGATGCCCCCGAGCAGTTGAATCAACACATGCTACACTCCGCCGTAGCGCCCTACTACCCCGGCGCCACTCCGGACGACGCCTCTCAGCCGTCACAAGGAGAAACCCCGCCTCACAATGTCCAAGACGCGTCAATGCAGGGTCAAATTCAAGGTGCCGTTCCGCCTCGGAGGCCAAACCTCGCCTGGATGCAAGAGAAAGCTCGCTCACTGCGCAATGGTATCCAAGAGGCAGAGGGGCGGCTCAAGACACTGCAAGCCCAGCAGGGCGGTCCTCTCGGGTCCGAGCTGCTTGCGGCGGAGATCAGCCAGGCGCAGAAGGAGGTTGAAATCCGGCGGGCGATGTTGGCAAAAACCATGCTGTTGGCCCGCGGGGTGACAAACGGTCAAGCAAATGTCAACACCCCGAGAAATCCGTAAGTGAATATCTTTGTCCTCGGCGTATCGTATCAACTTGAACCGTCCGCTCGCTGCCAACTTCGGCATGGTTTTACGAGCAGGCAAGTAGGCCAACCTCAACTCACTGGAAATCTCCAAGTGCATCCTTTTCCACACGAGGTCTTTCAGATATACTACGAATCGTGGTGCTCGAAGTATGCTCCCAAAGACAGGAGTTTGCTGAACCTCGAAGGCCGCGACATCGACCTGTCTCAGTTGCACTACGAGGTTATCAGTGCAGGATCCTATAAGATGGTGAGTTTATCTGGACAGAGTTCGCCATCTACGTCTTTCCGATTGACATGTCGACGTGGCACACAGGTGTGTCAGAATGACTTGTGGCCCGTGATTGGCGCAAGGCTAGGCTACGTCCGCTTGTTTGAGACCGAGACAGAACCTGGTCCGGCATCGGCTCAGCATCTCCAACGCGTCTACATCGAGTTTCTGAAAGACTTCGATCGGGAATTCTTGCGTCGGTCCATAATCCATAAGCGGCTCATGATGCCGCAGCTCATGGCGCTGCCGATTGCAAGCGCCTATCCAAACACCAACGTCTACCCTCAGAACGGTACTACCAAAACCCCTCAGACATTGGTCGATGTGCGGGATCCGGGTTTGATGGAGGAGATCGTGCAATGCGCGAATATGTCCGTGGAAGAGATGCAGCAGCGTGGCTTCGCACCGCACATCATCCAGCTGGTCGATCGTAACCGCGACGAGCTCAAGGCGACGCTTGACGAGCTCAATGAGACGCTTGAAGAGCCAGATGACTTTGTCAACTTGGCAAACATCAGGCAAAGCCTGCCCCAGGTCGACACTGCTCCTGACCAGCTCCAAACGAACAATCAGTCTCAGCAGTCACAGATGGGCGCCAGACCCAATCGCCCGACAGCCCTTCAGACGCAGACCGCGATCGAGATGGTGAAGCGCTTGCGGGAGGAGAACGAGAGTATGTCTCTACGTCGCATCACCTTGCCTGCATACTAACTCTTCGAAAAGATCATCCTCTATCTACGGACCAGCCGATCCAGATCCCTGACGCACAGCGTTTGGAGTACAACGCCAGTCTCGAGAATCTCCATCGTCTCGTCGTCGATCTCGACCGTAATCTGCCTCATTTTGCAGTATGCATGAAGGAAGACGTGATCAGGAAGTTGCTGCTCATGGTGTGTTTTATTTTGCGAGTTCCAAACATATCCATTTACGACGTTTTCTAGATCAATGCCGTCCAACAGCAGCGCGAGCTGCTTGCTGGCCAGGGGCCGCCGAAGTACCTCCTGCCCCTGGAATGGGTTAAGCAGATGATCAACCAAGTTCAACAAGCCAACTTTATGTTCAAGGCTTGGTTGAACGGCTATATCCCTGGCGGTACTGTACGTGGGCCGGTTCCGGGCCCAAGCGTAGATTGACGTGGGTGTGAACGAACGAATACCTCGAAGACCACTGTACGACTATCAATAGCTGGATTGCGGCTGAAGTTGACGAGACGGAAGTAGATGATGGCACAGGATTTTAGGCTAGCCAAAAGGGCAATGACTGATTATCGTGTAGAGAATACGTCGCTGTTGTAACGATTTGTTAGTATTAGGAGCTATTTACCTGTACGATCGTCTGTGAGGAAGTAGCTGGTAGTATGATTCTCCGCCACGGGGTGAAATCAAAGGATCTGCACGGAGTTGCCCGAAATCTGAGCGACAATGATCATACGAAGTACTAGTGGAAGGAAAACAAGCAGTGAAACACCTGTCGCATGCTGACTCGTCTGTAGGGCACCCGGCCGATGACCGCGAGCCTTCCCACGTCACGAAGATATTGGGTAAACGACGATATGACTCCGATACTGCGCTCAGGAATTCCTCAACTCGAACTAGCTTTCAGGGAACCGGTACCAAGATGACTCTGAATGAACGAGGTGCTCTCCGAACAAAGACACAGCGGCGCCTTCTTGAAGTTCTCAAGGAAAAATCATGCCGTACATAGTTTGGTAGGCTCAGGCTGATTACTTGTGATCTCTTGCAGGGTAGACTCAAGACTAGGCTCCACAATGCACCCCAATATAGCCTACACACCCAATCTGGGATTCGTGGATCGAGGTGCGGATTTTGTGTTTGAGGGCGGCAGGGATGAACGAGTACGCCGTGTAGGTAATTATCCAAAGGCTCCGAGTGTCCCCGTGTCGGGCGACTGGTTACGAACTCTCCACGGGCAAGGCTTTCTCAATGGCCCCAGTCCCTTTCTTCAAAGTCGTACAAGACTATATCCGTCACAAATTTCGCGTTCTTCGACTGCGAGGATAGCGTTGGGGTCAACGCTATGGTTCACGCCCCCGTGCCTACTCCACGCACCCTGAAGTCCACATTCCGCGGGTCGTCCGTGAATTTATCTCTCGCTTCGCGCGACATGAAGCGCACAGTGAAGACTATGTCGTACCCCTTATCAAAACCCTCCGGGTTATTGTTCCGACCGCCTGTTTGTAGATGACCGAGCCCGAAAGCAGTCATTTCGTGAGGCTGTAAGTACGTGGACGCGACGTATTACATGGTGGCGCACCTGTAAAAGCACCGCCTGGGGCGATGTGCTCGTTGTCGTAGAGCTGCTTGAGTTGCTGCAAGAGGGATCGCCTCTGCTCGAGCGTGATGTCCGGGACGTACTTCATTGCGGCGAATCTGACGACGGTGCCCATTTCGTGAATCCGAGAGACGGGAAGCCAGAGTCAACGATTCGGGTTGGCTAATCTAGTCGAGCATACCACCTATATAGCTTCTCGAATGGGTGGAGAAACATGGACCGCAGTCATTGCACCACAACCCCATACGAACCGTTCTGATCAGCCAATACAAGCTGGGCGGCACCTTGGTCTATATCCCGACGCGGACATCAACACGTTCACACTGCGCCACACAGAACTCGTTGTGCCACTAGTCGCAGAGGTACTGATATTCGTCGCAATGCATAATCAGTATCGGTCCCCTTCCGACATGCAACCACGTCTGTCAGCGTCTCGTAGATCCACAGAACGAGGCGATCAATGTAAACAGAAAGTACCAGTATTCAGTGACCGCTACCTCCGCCGTACTCTGTTCTACGCCTTACAAGGAAGATGCCGTTAAGTCGCAGTCCCGTTTGCCGTTGGATCCACCAAACCCAGAAAGCCGTATGACCATAGCTGGATAGCGTCCGATTCCACGCTCCCGCTTAGGCGTGCGAGATCGGCGACCTCGAACTTGTTCGTTGCGTTGTCGAAGGAGTAGGACCACACTTCCGAGAATATTTCTGCAGTGGGCAATGAGCATACGGTTTTCTGACTGAAAGCCGTCCTATCGAGAGGGTGTCGGACGTACCGCTCTGTGCACCCCGAATGGACGTCCATAGCCTCGTCTGCGCGTCCCGCAACTCCTGCACGAAAGTGACGTCAGAGCACCATGATGGGGGTGAGGATGGCGCTGCGTTCGTGTCGACTGTGGTCGTGTCGTTCGGCGAGCAGAAGCTGAGTTGGCGTGCTAGGCCGCTCGCCATTAGCCCCTGCTGGAAAGACCTGGCAGGAGCATCAGATTTCAGACGAGAGGAGAGTAAAGTGTGTAGAAAGGAGCGTACCACACGACAGTTCCGTGGTATGCGGCACGGCCGAGCACGTTTACGAGAGTAGCATTAGAGTCGTACGCCGGATTGGATACAACCATGCCGACGTCAGTAAGTAATCCTGTGGAGGTTTAAGGTGGCCGTTCTCAGTCCCACTTTTCATAATACAGCAGACCACCTACCCTGAGGATATGGCTGGAGTGCATCAATGACATGCTGCAAGAATCCGCGCGATACGTTCGTTCCGTAGACAAGATTGAACCCGACGTCCGAGTTCAGGACCTCCACCGGCGACCCATCCTCCATGAGCGAGAGGGCGTAGAACGATACGTTAGAACCGCTCGTCCCATTGGCAAGTAGTGCGTCGCTCAGGTTCGCAGCTTGTACGAAATGCTCCAGGCGCGCCTCCGCCGTCGCGCCATCCACGACAACCTCGAAAAGCGCGGGGGCGTCGAGCTCCCACACGCTCGCGACTTCGTCGACCGCCGATTCATTGACTTGGGCAAAGTCGAGAAAACCCGCCTGGGCGAGGGCTTGCGTAGCACGGAGGGAGGCGGGGACCAACGCAGAGTTGACGTCAAAGGGGTAGAAGCCGAACCCAAGCCCCTCGTTACTGTCGCGCCAGTTGCCGACTGGCTGTCCCGGTCGGAGGCCTATGAGATTCAAGACGATGGGGTCTTTGGCGAAAGGCGTCGCCCGATCGAGGTTGTAGTGGATGGTCCTGCGTTTTGTCAACAAGGCTGCAATAAGGGAGGACAGTGTAACCTTACCGGTTGAGGATCTCGGCGTATGTGCCGTTTTGCAACGTCGCATTGCGTGAGAGGAAGGTAGAAGCGCGTTCGGCCCCCTGCGGAAGCTCTAACAGATAGTGGCTGATGGCTGGCAGGAGCAGGAGATCTGAGGAGAAGTGTTAGTCGGCTTGATTGTAGATTACAATGTGCGCATGCCTGTGTCGATCATCTAGACGTTCTCATGAGCATAATGTAGCATGCTATACAGATTTCGGCTAACTCACCTTGTAGTCATAGAACGGTTGACTGCCTAAGTCAGGGCGACCGTTTTGAATGTTAATCTGGAAATGGACTCAGAGTTGCGCGCAGTAGTATCGTCTAGGCTACCCACAAAGGAGGCGTAGTCCCCTATGCAGAGTGGCTTAATCTCATCGGTCAGACGCTTGAGAACTTTGCTCACCAATGGTTTCTTCATGGCACAGAGCACCGGTGACGTTCGTTCGCTCGATAACAGCTCCAAGCGCTGCTTCGATGGCCTCCGGCGTAAGCACGGGCATCAACAGGCGCAGAGCAATGAGAGAATCACGCCCGAAGTACTACAACGCACGCATTGTCAACATGAGAAATCGCGTACTTCGCAGAATCTGGGTACATACGGTCAAGAATCTCCACCCTCCAGCCGTGAACTTGTCCTGGTATGTCAGGAATGAAACCTAATGATTACCCCGATGAGGCATTAAAGGGCTATCTCACAAGGAGTCTCAGCCAGCTAAGTACACACCTGCTGTGCTGCCGAGCTATTGCCATCCGCGAGACCTTGCAAAACCTGTTGCAGCGCCTGAGAGCTGTTTGTATCCGGAGGCAGGAAGAGTTGCTGCGTGTCGAGACCGGTGAGACTCGTTTCGTTCGTTATGACGGCTACGTTGACGAGAGCGTTGGAGGCGTCTTGAGGTACCACGATATCCACAGTAGGCGAGTTTGACGACTCGTTACTAGCTGAGAGGCGAGCGGAGCTCTCCGGGGGGATTGTTAACCACAAGTCGGCGCCGTAGGAACCGGAGGACGTCGGGGAGGTGGTGTTGATCCACTGCCTGTGTAGGCGTACTGAGGTCTCGTTAAACTCCGCAAGCGTGTAGTTGAAGATGCTGTTCATCGTGCCCCCGCCCTCAACGTAGTCTAAAAGGACGGGGTCAGCTTGATATTCTCGCAAGTACATGTGGTAAGCCACCTCGCATGGCTCGGACCGCGCCAATGATAGTGACTCCGAGTGTCGCATTCTGATCGAAAACTAGATTTGCTTCTACACCGAAGTTCGAATAGTCCGCGGACGTAGTTTTCAGCGAGTCTTCTACGAGACTAATGTTGAGAGTTGAATTCCCTTCGAGGTTTGCCGGAAGGAAATAGACGAGTGCACCGGAGTTACCAGCTGGGAGCGCAACGACTAGACGTCGCGCAGAGGCCGTGCTATTTGGACTAGTCAGCAGGAGCTGTGCGCTTGAAAGGGTGTCTCGAAGAAAGTAGTTGTCGTTGTCACCCGAGACAGCATGGAAAGAAAGATTCGACGTCGGGTTGCCTACACCTTGGGCGATAGCGACGCCGTACAGCGCGAGCGAGGAAAGAGCAAGAAGAGTACGCATGGGTCGTAAACCAAGGGGTCGGGCTGGGTTCAGAGCTGGGTAGCGGAATGCGCGTTCGGCGAGAAATTATAGGGAAAGTGGCTGATGGCGTGCGAGGGTCAGCTGCTAGACTACTAACCGCGTGAGCTAATACGCGGCCGAAATGCAGCAGGCAGGTAGTCTGTCGCTCCGATACTACACTTCATTGCCGTAATCATGTTTTCGTGGTGCGAACTGCCTCGAATTTCCGTACAATTCCACTTCACTGAACCCTCTTACAACATACATACATAAGAGGGACACGGTACCTGCTCAAGCACTCGCCACTCCGACGACGACTGCAGCGGCTGCAACAACAGGAAGGGTTACCGGGGACTCCAGCACCTTCTCTGTCGCCGCAGAGGCCGCATCCATAGCTTTCCCTGTTGCTGCAGCGGCAGTGGAGGCAGACTCTGCGGGAGGGCTGTGGGACGTCTTCGCCTTCTTCTTCTTCTTCAGCATAGCTAGACGACATTGGTGTGGTGAGTGGCGAACATAAACGGTTTGTATCGTGTCGTACTCACCAACTGAAACGGCACTCTTAACATTATCCACAAGCTCCCTGCTCTGCTCGATGTACTCGGTATCCTCTAGACGGTGCTTCTTTCCGGCGAGAGGATCAGTAGTCGAGGGGCCGGCACCCGGGGTGATGCCGAGCTTCTTCTCGAGAGCCTCGAGTTTAGCCCTCTGAGCCTCCTGATGAGCTTTCTTGCGCAGCGGCTCGCTCTCGATGTAATCGGCCAATCTGAAACAAATTGTGAGCGACGAGGGGAAAGGTCATGGATAAGTGGACGTACTTCTTGGCCTCCTTGATGGTGCTAAGACGCCTGCCGCTGAGATCCCTGCACGAGTCGTTGTTACTCGTCTTCTGGCTGCTCATACGACCTCCTGCGGCACGAAGCTGGGAACCGAAACCACCTTTGCCTCCACGAAGCCTGGGGACGAGTCGGAGGGAGATCAGGCTGTTGGCATGCCTGTCTTCCTCGTCCAAAAGGCCCAAGAGAGGGGTATGTGCATCCGGGACAGGACCCGAAGTGGGAGTAAGGACGAGGTCGGCGGCATCAGAGTGGAGGGGCAAGGCGGGGTAGCGGTCGGCGAGGAGCTGGTAGAGTTCGCCGAAAGAGGTCTCGGAGGAGACAGAGAGCGCAAGAGTAGAGAAAGGAGCAAATGTGGAGATGAGAACGGAAGTCGACATGGCTGGAGAAGAGGACACTGTCGAGGAGAATGAGCGCTAATGAGCAAGTTGGTGGCAGAGTACTCCAACAGTCCGACTCCGAGTGTAGCGGCGCAGAGCCACAAAACAAATAAGCACAAGCTACACCACGTGTCTACGGGAAGACGGCCCGCACGGGCCCGTCGAGGACGCGATCGCGCCGACGATCTCGCACACAATTGGAAGTTCTGTACGAAATTTCCGCGGGAGACCTACTTTAAGTGTGTACTCCTCCAAAATGTTCCAACATATTCAAAATTCTGACACGGCATGCTTCTTAGATTCTTTCCCCAACATAATTCTCGTCCCGCCGCAGTGTTAGTATCTCGTCGAAGGGAGTGACACTACGCTATCGGTTGCATTGAGAACTACGGTGCATAGGGCTCGAAGTCTATGCGCATCCAGCGAGTGCGCACAGCACATCGCGCTCCCGGTAGAGACCATTTGGGGACCTAGTCGAAGTTGATGGATATATCCGCGGCGGATAGAGAGGCGCTGAGAGTGTCCTTTGGATCTTTGGGCACCGAGGTAGGAGATGACTGCTGGCTTTGGTCCTTTCGGCGAGGCGCCTCGTCGATGGCGCACTTGATGATCTCTTTGCGAAGTCTCGTAGCCATCGAGGCAAGAACATTGTCAGGAACACCAAATGAGGGAGGATCCCACGGGAAAACGTGCCCATGGCTGCCTGGGAGGCGGAGGCTCATCCGAGAACCTCAAATTTTAAGTTGAGCATGGACATCAAAGGCGCGTAGGCAAGTACGCACTGCCAGCATCGTCGAACATGCACTGCTTGAGCAGGTAGCACATGTAACAGCACTTCTTGCTGACGCCGATAGCGCGATTCTGCATCTCCGAGAAGAAATCCGGCTGCGAAGAGAAACGAAACATGAAGCAGGCTACGCAAATAGGCACACCACGTACCATTCCCCCTTCGTCCACGTGACTTCCGAGAGGCGGAGACCCCTGCGCCTTCTTCAGTAAGGCCATTAGGCCTGCTTCAGCGTGCACTCGCAAGGGACGAATCGCCTCGTCAGCTCGAGGGACTTTGCAGCGGTCCTCAATCCAGTCGTAGAGAGGCTCAGCCTCGTTTCCAGCTGCATGGGTGTACAAATGGGCGATCTCCTTCTTCAAAGAATCGACTATCGCGCGGCCATTCTTCTTAATGTCTATGATCGCTTCGGAAGAATGGTCCGCGAGTTCGACGAGGCGGATATGGGGGACCCGGGGGCTGGACTTGAAAAAGCGGACAGCGGCGTGCGCTGCTGCGTGCCAGGCTACAAGTGTTTGAACATTCCTTAACACGTAGGCTCCCGTCGACTCCCCCGGCTCTGGCAAAGTGTCTGCGAGAAGACCGTGAACATTGAATTCAGGGGTGTAGTGTAAGTCACAACGTGCCTAGGTCCTCATCCGGATTTGTCTTATCTTCTGGAATGCGTGGAAGCCTTGCATCTATTAGAAGATGAGTAATACTGCGATCGCGATTGTCGGAACTGCGCGCCATCGAAGTCTCTCACAAGCGACGGCGTGTCACACAGTATTTTCCGAATTTGGGGCAGGTCCAACAGGAAGAATGCTCCGGTTAAGAGGGTATGGAGGCGGAATAGCGAATCCATGTCGTTTTTCGCGTACAGGTCATGAGCGAGGGATAGGAGTTTGCCGAGACCGACAATCCACTTCTGAACGGTGTCGCGGTCGAGTAGGACGTTTTCGCCATCGCGGGGAAGGGTAGTGAGAGGGAGATATGTCATCGCATTCGTCGATATATCGATCCAGGATGATTCAATGATCTCGTCCGGCATCGGGCCCTTCCAGTCCTTCATGACTTCCCAAGGCATCTTGGACCAGCCTTTAGCGCGAACGCGAAACCGCTCCTTTATCTTCTTACTGCATCGGACGACAAGCCAGCGTTGAAGGGAGGAGAGAGAGATTTGGGACCGCGGACTAAGGAGGCCAAGAATGCCAGCCACGTCGGAAAGGTGCTCCTTGAAATCAGGTTGGTCCCTTTTTTAGCACAGCAGTATGTGCGAGTATGTGTAGGCATCCATAGCTATATAGGGCACAACTCACATGGATGGATTATCCAGGCTCTGTGGCGATATACGACTAGGTGTGATCGAGATAACCGTGTACGGCGAGGCCACTTGCGCGTGATCGTTAAAGTCAGATGAGACGACGACAGTCGCGAGCGCAGAGTCTTGAGTCATTTCACCGGTGACAGCAGGGACGCGCTCAGGACGGCAGCCAGTATCAAGCATCGTGGAGAGATGGTTGAAAAGCGACAACTCTCGGTCTTCCTTCCTGTCGCGAGGGATTCGTTTGTTCTGCAAGACGGAGTGGAGGCGAAGTGAGAGTAGACGAATCGTCGTGACGGCCTCGTCGCGATCCATAGTGAAAGGGAAAGGAGAAGAGTAGAAGACGATGTAGTCTAATATCACCAGAGGGGTCCGGGTCCAAGGGGTTCAACTTGAGCGCAGAGTCCCACACAACCATTGTATACGCTCGCTCCGCCGAGCCGCTCCTCGTCCGGGACCCCCGCCTATCCCACGCCTCCAGACCGCAGGCAAACCACTCCCATCGTCATTGCCTGTCAGCACTCGCACGACGTTCTCCAGCTCATAAACTCATCTCCTCTGTCGCCCAGGGCTGCCAGCACCTTCGCCCCACCATGTCTCCCCTACCTCTTTCTTTCTACTACAAGGGCATCCCACCGACATTCCAGTGGCCAGTCAAGTTCTGCTTCTGGAACTCGGTCGCAGCGTTTGTCCTCGGTCTGGTCACAGGCAATGTCTCCCAGGTTGACAGAGTTTGGACCTTCTTGCCTACTATCTATGCCACCTACTACGCCTTTCTCCCCCTCTGGCCTGCCAAGTCTCCCCTTCCCCTATTCCCATACGTCCCCAATGTCGTGCACCCTGAAGTCGTCGAGAGGTTCAGTCCGCGGGCGCTGCTGATGTTCGGTCTCATAGTAAGTTCTTACTCTGAAATTACACGCCTCGTCGTCTGACCTTGGCATGTCCGGCGGCAGTTTACTTGGATGTGCCGGTGCGCCGCTCTGACGCGTATATTCCTCACGTCTTGTACTTATTTCTCATCAGCCTCACTTTCAACACGTGGAGGCGTGGCTTGTTCAACCTGTAAGTGGCCAGTCGCATATAGCCCGATTACTACTCCAATAAGTCCCCAGCAAAGACGAAGACTACCGATGGGAAATCCTCCGCAAGCAAATGCACCCCGTCGTGTTCCAGCTGTTCAATCTAGTCTTCATCGGTGCGTAGCCTGTATTCGTCGAGAACCTTTACTCTGGGCTAACCCCTACTTCAGCATTCATGCAAAACGTCATGTTGTTCCTGTTTGCAATGCCGGTTCAGATGGCTGCTCTCCAACAGCCCCAGGCACTCGGCACATCCGACTACATCCTTGCTGCCCTTGCCTTGGTTGATGTCGCTACCGAATTCGTGGCGGATAACCAGCAATACTCTTACCAGACGTTCAAACACACCGGTGTCCTCGAATCGTGGCCGGGCGCACGTATTCGATGGACTCAAGCTGACGTCCAGCGTGGCTTCCTGACGCGCGGGCTGTGGGCATGGTCTCGGCACCCGAACTTCTTCTGCGAACAGTCCTTCTGGGTGCGCTTCCTTCTCACGCCCTTTTGCTTCCGTAGCTCACTACCGTACACAGGTCATCATCAACCTGTTCCCGCTACTCGCCCCGGAGAGCCCCAAGCTCCCTGCACTATCCCCCAGCAATGTCACTCCGTTGTGGCCTCTCCTGCCGACGCTTACAGTGTGCGGCCTCTTCTTCTCGTCGACGCGATTCACGGAGAGCATCACTGCGTCTAAATACCCCGAAGCGTACCGCGCGTACCAGCAGCGCGTGTCGATGTTTGTGCCATTCCTCACCCCCGTGTGGGGTTTCTTGCTCTCACTGCAGGGCAAGAAGGCTGAGGTGGACAATATTGTGTACGGGCAGAATGTGGCTGAGCAGAAGAAGAAGCAGTGATCCGAGTCGTGTGTTCTTGTTGTAATATAGGAATTCAGAGTCCACGTCAGCAGCTATCGCAGCGATAATTGTTCGAGGGGTTCGTCATCATAGTGAGGGCTCCTTTTTCTTGCAATTGCGAAGGGTTGTATGACTGCGTACCATGTTCTATGAGGACATCTAATAGCCAATAGATCGGCGATCATATGGAAAGCCGATTTTGATGTTCGTCACGATCAGGGTAATTCAGTCCCACGCCTTGACCTCCTGACGGGTGGACCCCGGTGGACCACGCGCAAAGTTACCTCGTTATCCATCCCCAACCCATACGGTTTCTACGAGTTTCTATGCCGGATTTAAGCGGTATTTCTGGACCTGTTACAGGGAGTCCTCAGCTCCTCTCCCATGATCGACACACCCGGCCTCGGGAACCGACGTACCCGGTTCCTTCAATATCTGACAAATCTTCGAGCCTTCACCGATGTCGGCCATTGGAAGAACAACATCCCTGGTCCCTCAGGAGAACTTTTCGATCGGCTTCCAACGGCCACCTCGGACGCATTTTCTCCTGCCTCTGAGTATATAACTGGGACCACTGGCCTCCACGGCACCAAGCTTCCGCATCTCCCTCACATAGTCGAACCCTCCTGACAACATGGCCCCAGTCACAAATGGTCGCGTTCTCTTCAACGCCATCCCTACCGGTTAGTGTTGCTCATATTCAGTCATAGGTTGGCGAGGCTGACGTCACAATGTCTCCTCACAGGCCTCCCCGAACCCGGGAAGACGACTGTGTACGACGAGTCGCAGACGATCGATCTCGAGACCGCCCCTCTCAACGGAGGCTTCCTAACCAAGGTCCTAGCGCTATCTATCGACCCGTACATGCGCGGGCGCATGCGTGAGCCTTCCAAGAAAAGCTACTCGGTACGCCGCATGCACTACTAGAACCTCTATGACAGCACCTCACGTCGCGGTGACTCCGGTGTAGGCACCCTTCGCAATCGGGGAGCCGTAAGCAGCCCGACTTTATTACTACACCGGTCTAGAGTGCTAAATCCTCGTGCTTAGTCTGCAGAACTTCGGCGTCGGCGTTGTCCTGCGCTCCGAGGACCCTGCCGTGAAGGCGGGCGACCACCTCTACGGCTTCTATCGTGCGTCGTCCTTCCCACGCGAGATGGCGTGCTCTATTCATTCGACCTAACGCGCCGATCGTGAATTCTCATCACACAGCCTTCCAGCAATACGCGGTCCTGCAGAACGCGAAGGCGTACCGCGTGCTTGAGAAGAAGGAAAACCTCCCTTGGTCCACTTACATCGGCGTATGCGGCATGCCCGGGCAGACCGCGTACCACGGATGGAAGGAGTTCGCCAGCCCTAAAAAGGTCCGTGTTGCTTCATGTGCGGCTCGTAACGAACCGCTGACAATGTTGGTAAAGGGCGATGTCGTGTTCGTTAGCACAGCGGCCGGACCTGTGGGCGCGTACGTTCCATCGAATTCTAGAATAGCGTGGGTTGAAGCTCAAAACGTCGTTTTCTAGCACCGTAGTCCAGCTTGCCAAGGCCGACGGACTCAAAGTGATTGCGTCCTCTGGGTCTGACGAGAAGGTTGCTTTTGCGAAGTCGCTGGGCGCCGATGTGTCGTTCAACTACAAAACCGCGAACACGAAAGAGATCCTCGAGAAAGAAGGTCCCGTCAGCATGTACGCTTATTATATTTGGCTCATTTGCACGGACACTGACACATCCACGCAGCTACTGGGATAACGTTGGTGGCGAGACCCTCGAGGCCGTGCTCGAAACGGCGGAGAACGGAGCCCGACTTATCGTAAGTCTTCCCTTTCGGCCTGCGTATCACATCATTTAGAAGTGCCTGCACAAAGGAATGCGGCATGATCTCAGGCTACAACGGCAACCCGTATCCCATCAAGAACGTCATGAGCATCATCACCAAGCGCCTGCACATCCACGGCCTGCTCGTCAACGACCTGCACCCGAAGTACCTGGCGGAGTTCTACGAGACCATCCCCGCGCGTGTCGCATCCGGCGAGATCAAGTACAACGAGTACCGCGTATCCGGACTCGAGGGCGCGGGCCAGGGCATCCTCGATGTCCTGACCGGGCGCAACTTTGGCAAGTGTGTTATTGTCGTGGCGGAGGAGTGATCGAGAAGCAGCGGAAGCGAGCGATAGCCTGAGGGTGCTTAAAGTGGTGAGCTTGTCAGCTTCTGTACTCAACAGCGGGACGTGACTAACCTGTGCTCTATAGTAGGATGAGGATGAAGTAGCTTACGAACTTGAAGCGCGGTTTGTTTACCCACGAAGCTAAAATGTACTCTATAATTGCGTCAGCCAGCGAGAGCGCAGATTGCGGCTAGTGCGGGCATCGATCAGCTAAATTCAATGTGCAGTCAATGGGCCTTTGCCGGTGGTGGTTGCTTGGCCGTGTTCACAGCTGGCGGATCTACTTCGAACACAAAAGTAAGTTTCGCTACTTACACATCTTCTAATGAAAACTGCTTACAATCTGAAGGATATCAAATCGAAGGAATGTGAATGTGCGCTTCTGTATGGCATCATGTATGGGGCAGTAGGCGTATGCGGGCGCGACCTATCTTAGTCATCGGTGTTCCCGTTCTCATGACCCCTCTATGATAAGGTGAAGAAGTTGCAATAAACTTCTTCCCCTGGGAAGTATATAAGGACACAGTAAGCTGGGCGTAGAGAGCCCCACGTCCACTTCCTGAAAATCAGGTGATGTCACAGTTCTTCCAAACTTTTGACGACAGTACACTACTGACGCTTAGCACTTAGTGATTGCGAGCCCCCCTCGAAACATGGCCCCGGTAACCAACGCCAAAGTCGTCTTCAACCAGGTCCCCACAGGTAATCGAACCCTAGACAAGGACAAG
Source organism: Grammothele lineata (assembly GCA_002150815.3). Taxonomy (NCBI): domain Eukaryota; kingdom Fungi; phylum Basidiomycota; class Agaricomycetes; order Polyporales; family Polyporaceae; genus Grammothele; species Grammothele lineata. The sequence goes on along the minus strand of NDFF03000129.1, from coordinate 66,451 downwards.
CTAGCGCCTTATGTATGATATGCACTTAGCTCTTCCGGAGCCCGGCAAGACAACCGTCTTCGATGCATCGGAGACAATCGACCTGGAGAATGTTTCATTGAATGGCGGCTTTCTTGTCAAGGTATTAGTGCTTTCAATCGATCCATATATGCGTGGACGCATGCGCGATGCCTCGAAGAAGAGCTACAACGTCAGTCATACTATGTCCACCAAACACCTACCTTCATTCAATGCTCACATCGCTTCTGCCATGACAGAATCCTTTCATTATCGGTCAACCGTGAGCAACATCTACACTCAAGAGGCATAAATTATTGATCCAATTACGACATAGTTTAGAGAATTTTGGCGTTGGCGTTGTCCTTCGCTCGGCTAACCCTGAGATCAAGGAGGGTTCCCATCTCTATGGCATCTTGCGTATGTGACCTGACGTATAGGCTACTACAACCCACATGACCACCCTCCAGCTTTCCGTCAATACGCCATTCTACCAGATGCTCAGCGATTCAGAGCACTCGAAAATCAGGAGAAGCTTCCGTGGTCCCTGTATGTGGGTGTTTGCGGCATGCCAGGTATGAACAGGATCGTAACCCAGCCTCTCTGGATCTATCTATCTCACGTAATCCGACAGGGCAAACGGCCTACTATGCGTGGAAGGAATACGCCAGTCCTCAAAAGGTGCGTGATGACCCCCTCATTTGTAACGCAATTGATCCGGAGGTTGACCGGTCTGTTGCAACACAGGGTGACGTCGTCTTCGTCAGTACAGCGGCCGGTCCTGTTGGAGCGTAAGCGTTCAGCACACATCCCGTCTTGAATACCCTATGACCAGCCCACATATAGAACCGTCGTTCAGTTAGCTAAGGCAGAGGGCCTCAAAGTGATTGCATCATCTGGGTCGGATGAAAAGGTGGCCTTCGCGTCTTCCGTCGGAGCCGATGTATCCTTCAACTACAAGACTGCTGACACGAAGCGGATCCTCGAAAAAGAAGGCCCAATTAACATGTCCGTCCCATCCCACCGGTTCCGTCCCTCATGCTGAAGCGCTGATACGTACGGTACAGCTACTGGGATAACGTTGGCGGCGCGACCCTTGAAGCTGTGCTAGATACAGCAGCGAAAGGCGCACGGCTCATTGTACGTCTCCTTTACCACTTATTGTCCATAGGCGATATGTCAGATAACTGAAAAATATCCAACTAGGAATGTGGCATGATCTCAGGCTACAACAGCGAACCTTACCCTATCGACAATCTTATGCAAATCATCGCCAAAGCCCTGCACATCCACGGTTTCGTTTACAGCATTTTGATTGACAAGTACGAGAAGGAGTTCTATGCGACATTCCCGGCACGCGTTGCCCAGGGTGAAATCCAATACAAAGAGTATCGCCTCTTCGGGCTCGAACAGGCTGGCAAAGCGATCCTTGACGTCCAGACTGGTGTCAACTTTGGAAAATGCGTCATTATCGTCGCGGAAGAGTAAAAAGGCCTTTGGATCAGCCGTGGCTGAAAGTAGGGCAGTGAGTTTGTGTCCATGTACAACCAGACGTTTCCCGGCTCGGGTGTTTCGTCCTAACTGGTACTGTCCAAATGAATTTGGTTACTACTATCGCGGGCAAGCCTCAGCCGCTATTGCTTCAGTTGCGATGACTGCGTCATTGCCAAAGAATATACGCGCTAGTAACTGACGAGTGACGAGGTCGAGGCCCGACCGCCGTCAGATCGACCGTCGACGCGCGACCTCGGAGCCGAGCAACAGTTGTCTGCCGCTGTCGTGCCGTGAAGAGAGGCTGACCGCTGCTGTCAGCCATGTTCGCCACTACAAGCCTAGGCTATAAGAAGCCCTCTGGCCCGTCCTCTCTTCCTTACTCTCGACCACCACCTCCTGACACAATCCCGACGGTGAGCCTCTTCCCTTCTCTTGCCCTCGCATCCCGTGCTCATGGACTCGGACATTGAGAAGGACGACTACGACTCGGACGACGCCGACCCACTTGAAGGACCCGTCAAGAGCGTGGCATATCCCTCGCCAAAGATCTGGGGTATGTCGGCAGGGGCCGGTGTCAAGACGGTCGGACGGCAGCGCCGAAGAGTAGAGCCCCAACCGGGCGACGATCCCCAAACGCGCACCCGAGGGAGGGCGGGCCTATGGAGTCCCGGTGTCTGCGGCGTGAGCCCTGGCCGGTGGCTGACGGCGGCCCGTCCTGGTGCAGACCTCTACGTGGTCCTCGGGATGAGTACCCCCAGTGCGGTGTTTTCGCGGACCCCCTGGCGTGAGAAACCAACTTGCACCTGAATATTTTCTCGAGGGAGGGTGAGCCTGGGGAAACTCAAGCAGTTCGCGCGCTTGGTTTCTTTAGCGACTCGTCCTGGCGCAGACCTTTCCGTGGTCCTCGGGATAAGTACCACCGGGGAGGCAGCGATGTTTGCCCGGCTGGGAAACCAACGTGCGCCTGAACTTTCTCCTTGTATGGACAGTATATAGATGTGTACTTGAACCTGCTGTCCGATTGCACGTGTAATTATTTGTTGATTCTTAGAGCGCTCAAACAGCCCGTCGGTATACCACAGATTCAAACATAGGCGCGCGATGCCGAATGAAGTTTCTCCAGTATGTTTATGGGAGTTGAATGTTGTGTAACTATGGCTAAGGGTACATTCCGGGTTGCAAAGAACGAACAATAAATTAGATCCAAAAGCCCGAAGAGTGAAGGGCCCAAGAAGGTCGTCGCCCTCCCGGCGGACAAGTGTCCGGGTGCAAGAGGGCGTGGCGGAACAATTCGTAATGATCGATGTGGCGATGCGCCCCTAGCATGATGGGCTGGGTCGAGGTAGCACGAGGCTCTCTTCCTTCTCCGTGCGCCCACCTATCTCAGCAGCACGATCGGAACCGTTTCAGCGGACAGAGCGGACATCTTAGTATTCGCGCGCCCAACCAACAGCCTTGCGCGCGCGCATAAGGTGCGCGCCGACGTCGACGTCGCTCCTGTGTACACAAAGCCCGTCGTCAGCCCCCGCCTCCAACGGAGATAGAACATAGCCCGGGACGTACCTGCTCTGCTTCACCTTCCTCATCTTCTGAAGGAGCGCCTCGCGGCGCGACGGAGGAGCGGCAGAGGAGGACGCGGGCGCAGACGAAGAAGCCGCCGTGGAGTTCGCAACTTTCGACTGGGGTGCCGGGGTCGCAGGACCGTTGGCGTTGGGCGAGAGTACGGGGGTAGGAATCTCCGTCTGCGAGGGGCTCGGGTCGGGGATGCCGTTCGGGTACGAGTCTGTGAAGATGTCGTTCTGGGCGCCGTCCTTGAAGTTGTAGAGGTCGGTGTAGAAGGGTGGTGCGAACGCGCCCTCGAACATCTGTAGTGGCGGCCGCAGTCAATGTTCGGAGTCCGAACGGATATGGAAATGAGAGCAGAGGACGTACGTTGTTGCGCTCCTTCTGGAACCAGTAGAAAGGCTGCTTCGCGCCATAGGTGCAGTTGCCGGGAGCGGCATCAGGCTTGCCGTTATCCGGATCAGCACCGCAACGGCGGGGGACCTGCGCCTGTGCGAGTGGAACGTTGGATTTGGAGCCGGAGATGTTGCACTGGAACGCGTTCATGTAGTCTGCACCACGGAAGGCCAAATATTAGAGATATCTAAGCTCGGGGATGACCCGGAAACATACTCTGCTCGCTGCCAGAGTCGGGCTGCAGATAAGGCCAGAGTCAGTGAATCCAGGTATCGTGCTAAGGAGACCAGCGAACTCACAGAGTGGATCCAGAAGAAGGCGCACGTGCACTTCCCGTCCGGACACGGCGGCATGCGCTCGGGCACCTGGAAGTCCGTAAACCGCGACCACACACAAGTCTGGTTCACGCTGAAGACCGTAAAGTCCTCAGGCTGAACAGAGTGCGCGTCGCTCTTGTACGCGATCGCGAGCGCGCAGCCCTTGAGGTCGTCGAAGCCAGTCGTGTGCATCGCCCCGGACGGGAAGCTGCCGTCGTCGGACGTGCACGGGTTGTTGCCATCCTCGATGTCGGTCTGGCCCTCGGACGAGGCGAAGAAGGTCGTGAGGCCCTTGTTGCACGCGAGCTGCGTCGTCGCCGCCTGGCCGGCAGGGAGGTCGAAGATGTCCTCGGGGTGCGGGGGGTAGTCGAGGTGGCCGTGCATCCACCACTGGTCGAACGTCATGTCTTGCAGGGGCGCGACGGGGCGGTTGTCGTAAGGGAACGTCTGCTGGGTGACGTTGAAGCCGTACATGCTAGGGTGCCAGAACGCTGTAAAACGCAATTCAGCACAGAATGCCGACATGTAGTCGAATTAACATACCAATGTGAGCGGAAGCCAGAGGCAGCGACGCCGCCGCCGCGGTCACCAAGACAGTTGCGGAGATCATGACGACAGTGCAACGAGGAGGCTGAGAAAGTGTAGAGAAGAGCTGAAGAGCGAGGTGCTGAAGTCGGCGCTGCCGCAAAGTCGAATTTAAATAAACAGAACGGAGAATGAAGAAGAAGAGAAACAGGCAGCGCAGCGAGCCGAACGAAGAGAATGCAGAAGGGAATGAAGGACAAGATGGGAGTGGAGCTGTTTTGGGCACCCATCTTATACCGACGTCCGTCCGCTCTCCAACTGCTCTAACGAGCCCATTCCGTGCAAGTGGTTCGGGCCTCTCGGTTGACGCGCCCGCCTGACGTCGTCATCACGATGCAGCCTCCGACGTCCGTCCAGAGCAGCATCGCCGCGCGGTAGAACCGGGCGCAACGCTAGCTAGATGGAACACACTGCATTAGGACCCGTGCCTCACCGAGCGATGCGTTTTGTCGTTCCAAAAGGAGCAACAAACTGCCGATAGGTGCCGAGCTCTCTCTCGACCTGTGCACAGGGATTTTCTGAAGACCCAGGACTGTCGTCGCGTGGCCCTTAGGTAGGCCATCTTCGGTTATCACGACGCCGAGCCATGCGCCCACATGATTATTGAAGTCGCTGCTGTCTGGTTCGGATATCTTCTGTCCACTTCCTTGATGTGCGCCGTACGGAGATGTGGTGAAGTCGCGCCCGAACCCCTTGATGAATGGTGGTTCAGCGCGAAGCTTGCTAGCAAAGCTGTGCAAGGTTGAGTGCCACCAGACGCCGGGTGTCGGGGAGATGGAGATCGTTCAAAGTACAACTTACAAGTTCGAGTCCAGCACCGCCTTTTCTACTTTGGGTCGAGTTCAAAACCAAGGCATCATCAGACCAGGATGTTTTCCGCGTGTCGGGTGTAGTACTCTGCCATTTCTTGGCTGTTGTTGAGGTTCCCATGGGCGCTCATACCAACGGTCACTAGGACCAGCGTCGGGCGAAGCGCATAGCTGCGATATGAAATGAGTTCATAGTGCGCGCTGGTGTGTCTTCATGGATGTCATCTGCGGCTATAAAACAAAAGTTTGGGATCGTGTCAGGAGATGAATGAAGACTCCAATGGCATGCGGCAACTTGCGGCTGCCTACGGATGTATCAGGAGACTCGGCACGCAAACACGTCCGTGCGGGTGACATACAAAGGCATGTAATTGCAACAGGTGCAATGATGGTAGGGTCAAATAACACATTCCGGAGCTACAGGACCGGAGGGCGCTGCCACTGAGTGCCGTCAGTGGAAACTTTTTCTGCAGAGCCATCAGCCACAAACGTCACAGGCTTTAATGGGGGAGACGCACCCAGAGCACTTGTATCAGTGACGTCCTCCACATTCACTGCCCGTATGGAATCGATGCCCAGCTCATACGGGCCCTCAACACCACTATTCCCCCCTAGAATGGATAAGCCGATAGTGCGAATGCGCTCGCGGTACATCTGTACTTGGTGCGGTACAAGTTCTCCAGCGTTAGTTAGCACAAAGTCCTTGAAAGGGATCTGGCCAGTAACGTGAGTACGAGACTGACAAAAGTTAAGGGAAACTGACGAAAATATCTTCCCAGCCGCCGTCATCTCTTCGGAAGAAGAGACGGTGTTGCCAAAGGTCGGTGGTAATGGGGCCATCGGTTTGAAGATTGACAAAATAGGAGTTGCGCGTTCTGGGATGACCGAGAGCACGCACGCGTAAAGCCAGGTAATCGTGGTTGGAAACGTCATCGGTCATTTCACCAAAGAGCGTTGAGCGGGGCTAGATTGGTCGTGGGTTGAAGTGCGGTGTGGCGAGGAAGGAGTGTAGCGTACCTTGCTCCGGAAGCCCGCATATCCGCCTCGTATTTGACCCTCGAGACCGCTCCTTACGCCAAGTCTCATTTCACCCCAAAATTTAGCCGTTGGATGGGAAACATTGATATGGTGCGGTGAAGAGGGCTTCTCCGTAGAGGACACCGGTTTTGCAGCGGATTCATCGAGTGCGAAGTTCACTGTGGAGAGACCTCCGACATCGGCATCGCAGCCGGTGGCAAATGCGGAAACATCTTCTTGACTATTGAAGGTAAAGAGGGGTTTGGGTGCACGAGAAGGCTCATTCACGCCCTCCATGCGTAGAACTGGGGTGACCTACCTCAGTGGGGGACGGCCGGTATGGAAGAGGATTGCGTACTGCGTGTTGCATTCTCGCGGAAGATTTTGCTGCTTCTACCGAGGTAGTTGGCAAACCGTGACATGGCGAGAAATGTAGTGCCTTGGAGGCGTGGTTGATGCTATGAGGAGTCGCGTACTAAGAGCTCAGTCGCGTTAGGAGTGCCGCTATGTGCGGATGGGATGCACGGCATCGTCGCGTCGCGGCCTCTCCGGCACAGACCGGCCAAGGGGACGGCTCCGAGGAAGCCGAGCGGCCCGCCGAGCGTTGGGCGCTTCGCGCCGATGTTCGTTCGCCGCCTCAGCCAGCCGCTGCCAACCGCCGTGGCTTGCTCAAGCTCCACTCTGTCCGCCACCAGACTGCACGTCTTCTCGTCTGCATTTCTACCTCCACGCCCACACGGCACATCTACTCAACATGCTACCCGGCCAGTCTCTCCTTGGATTCTCTCTTCTCGTCTTGTCCTGCGCCTCTCCTTCCCTTGGAGCCGCAGATCACTCCCCACTCGCCCTCGACCAGCCACCTTCTCCGCCCTCCAGCCCTCTCCTTGGTCGGGATGTACAATTCAAGGACACGAATCCGCCGCTGGCTCTTGACGCTACTAATCCTCCGGCTGTCCTTGACGCTCTGAGCAAACCTGCCACCGCGTTTCAAGACAGTAATCCGCCCACCTTGCCTGAGCCATTCCACACAGCCGACACTTCGCCGGCCTCTTTAACGGCCATAGCAAGTTCCCAAGGTCTTCAAGATACTACTATGCCTATGGCGACTCAGCAGCCTGCGACGACGTTACATGTTGCGGTCGGAGACAATCTCGATCCCTCTGCGAGCTCTGGTATCACTCCGTTGCCTACTGCAACCGGCTCTGTCCTCTCGAGCCATGGTCGCCGCCCGCACAAGAAGCTTCACTCCGCTATTGCTTCACGTCTGAGCTCTCAAACCAGTCTGCCCCAGACGAGTCAAGACTCACAAACGACGGCTCAAGAGATTCCACCTACTGTGTCCTTGCCTAGTAGTCTCATGGCGGCGTCGGCTGCTACGATCTCATCTTCGCTCGGCTCTTTGCCGACGTCTTCATTCTCGGTCTCCACGCCTTCAGCTTCACCGACGTCACAAGACCTGGAAGATCCCAATCCGGACTCTCCCTCCGACGGCGACCTATCCGCGGAATCTGAGCGCGCCCGCAAGTCTGCCATTCTAGCAGCCTTTCTCGTTCTCGGCACCCTCGGTATTCTTGGAGGCAGCATGGTCTGTGTCCGCTGTGGCATTTGTCCCGGCTGCCGACACAGGCGACAACGGCGCTCAAAGCGCGCGACCACTACGCTCACAGTCGAGGAGGGTCTCCAGGGCCTTCGCGCCCTTCAACTCTCTCCGACACTTTACGCGGAGAAGGCACCTTCTCTCGTGCCGGAGAAGCCCCCACCCGGATTCCGCGCATCCTTCCTGTCAGCCTTCCGCCGTCCTACGCACGCGCACACCCTCTCGTGCAGCACCTGCCCTCCAGACTCGCTTCAAGGCTTCCGCGGTGGCCTCTCCGCCCGTAATTCCTGCCCTCCTCCTCTAACACACCCGTCTCCAGCGACCTCACTGCCCCAATCGTCCGACGGCCCTTTCGAAGACGTCACGCACATCCTCTCCGCGCCGACCTTCACAAGCTCCCGCGGCTCCGCCGCCTCTCGCGCTAGCTCCGTCCGCTTTGACGGCGCGTCGCTCGCGAGCACAGATCCCGAGCCAGACCGCCTCAGCCTCGGCACCGTTAGCAGCCTCCGCGCGCGCCCAACAAGTCGCGCGAGCGGCGGCGCCGCGAGCCTCTCCGCCGAGTCCTACGCCACGTGCGAGAGCCAGTACTCGTCCCCGAGCCTCGGCGACGCGTCCTCATACGCCTCTCCCGCGGCGTCCCGCCCCTCCTCTTCGGCCGCGGTGTCGGTCAAGAGCGCAGGCAGCGCGCCCGCCCGCGCGAGCGGCGACTCCTCGTTCGCCTTCCGCCCGCCGTCCTCTCCGGGCGCGGCGATGATGATGCGCCGGGCGTCGACCGAGTCCGCGAGCTCCGCGTCCTCGGAGCTGCTCCGGACGCCCGGCACGCCCGACTACGCCGGCCTCGCGGACGCGGCGCTGCACGCTTCGCCCGTATCTCCGCCCGATGGGTCACATCAGGCGGGCTGGGGTGTGGTAGCAGGAGCCGCGGGGGCGTACGGCGCGCCGCGGATCCCTCTCCCGCCGCTCCCTGTGGCGAAGGCGCCAGGGAGCGGACCGGTCGTGCTCGGGCGGGCGCGGTCGCACACGAACGCCTCAGCGACGCGTGCGGTGGCGGGACAGGTGTCGGTTGGAGGAAGGAGGGTTATGTTCATGCATGGGTCATAACTTCGCGGACCGGGAGAGTAGGGCGAGATGCAGTCGTTGGTGTACGCGGACCGTCATGGACATAGCAAGGACAGGTGTAATACCAGCACATTCATACTCATGAAAACGTTTCCAACTCGCTCAACTGGCCGTAGCTCTCAAGCTAACCTTTGACCTACTCTGGACATCTTTTGAGCGTCGGTCGTGTGCCTAAGTGAGATGCACTCTACAACCCCTTTCGGGACGGATGATGGCAATGGTCATGCTCCACCTCCATACGAAAAGTTCCTGCGTTCAACTGCTCGCGTCGCGGCCGTATTGACGCCACCGCCCTCGGCCTTGACCAAGAGCTATTTTTGAGGCGGCTCGGGGCACTTGTGCTTACATACGTCTCGGACGCACCGGCCCTTGTTGAGGGTGCAGGCACCAACTTAAGACGCACGCGGCGACCCTGACGTGTCTGGGAAGCTTCCGGCCTGCAGGAAGGGAGTTGAAATCGGAAATCCTGTGTCGCTCCCCGAGACCATCGGGATGTGCACAATTGAGGCGCACCAGATTCCGGGGTCCGAGCTTCACGTCGGAGGACGAGGACCGGCTGGGGCTGGTGTGGATCCGGGAACCGCCACGAAGCATAAGTGAACCTAGAGCGATGAGGATGCTCGACTCCGTTTCCTCGGACGATCGGAGTAGGCGTCAGTACCAGACGTACGCTCAGAGGAACCACGGTAACTTCAGTGCACATCCGTTTAAAATCCTCTACTCGTCGGGGAGCGCCACGAAAATCGTACAATTGATACACGTATTCCAATTTCCAGCATCCGTCACTGCCAGTGAGCGCACGATGACATGTAGCGCGGCGACTTAGCCTTTGAAACTCGGAAGGTCGTACCAGTATCCTAAGTCCGATATCTACGCCAGTTTCAGTATCTACGAATCACGGACATGGGCCCGAACAGCCGCGGGACGGGATAACGCCACTGACGTAGTGCGCTCATCGGCTCAGGGGAGTAATAGCATGAGCAAATATGGCGAGCTCGAGCTCGATGCCTTCAACTATCGATCTGTCTTTTGACACTGGCGCCTTACTGCTGTTGGCCCCGTGAATCTGATAGCGAGCGGATTGTGAGCGTCGAAGAAGAAAGTCAAAATTTGGAGTGTGTATCCGGTCGATCGCCGCACGGTTCGCGAGTGGCGGGGAGAACCTATTCGAGATGCAAGGATGCATTTACAGAGGTCAAGTATCGACGTCTTAATCCTAGCCTCCTCCATAGCCATGACTTGTCGGTGACATTGAACCATAACGAAGTCCACCTGTAGGCCATCCAGCAGTCGTGATTCCAGGGTTCCGAGACCGAGCATACAACTACTTGGACGGCAGGAACGTGGACCGAAAGCATGGGTCGATCGCATTTGGCATGACGCCACAGGGCGGCTAAGACAGCTCTACGTCCAGTGGCTCGCAATTACAGGCTTCTATGAGGCCGCCGGTGCTCATCTCGGCGTAGCACCGTCGCTAGCTATCGAGAGGGCAAAGGTGACGGGATGGGGGAGTGCATGCGGTAGAGTTTGGAGGAGGAGAGAGAAAGATGGACACGATTAAACGAGTAGCGACAGGACAGCCTCAGAACCCGGCAGAAGCGAAGGGGAGATCGGGCACTTACGGAAACTAGTCACAAATAAGATGGGGTGCGGTGATAACAAACGAGATTGAGAGAAGAGGCTGAGAGAGACGGATACATTCAACAGAAGAGCAGATCGATGAGATGACAATCCGGATGTGAAGATGATGAACATGACAAACTGCGAACGATAGTAGAGGGAGGTAACGCGGGAGATTCCTGACTGAAGATGAGAGCGCGGGAAGGAATGGAAAGAGAGCCCTCATGCAACAACACATCCACCGCAGCAGCCACCAGCTCCATCATCAGGATGCTGGCTTCCAGCACCGTAGACGCCGGGGGCACTAGGTGCGTTTGGCTGGACGCCGGGACGTCCAGTCTGCTGCTCCTGCAGGAGGGAGTGAGCACACACATTTGACAAGGGGGAGACGTAGGTCACGAACCTTGTTGTATTTCCGGATCTCACGCACAAGCTGACTGAAAGCCTCATCGACGTTGATCCGCTGCTTCGCTGAAGTCTCGATGAATTTGCAGCCGAAGTGCTTCGCGAGATCACGGCCCTCTGTGATGCCAGTGTGAGCGTGCGACGGGACTATACTTGGCGTGAGGGACATACCGTTCATTCCCACCTGCCTCTCGTACTCCAAGTCGCTCTTGTTGGCAACGACGATAACGGGGAACGAGTCCTGGTCCTTTACACGCAGAATTTGTTGGTGGAAGGTGCTAATTTCCTCAAACGAATTGCGGGAGGTGATGGAGTAGACCAGGAGGAAACCCTCGCCCGTGCGCATGTATTGTTCGCGCATAGCACTGGGAGAACAGGTGTCGGTAATGGCGGAAGCGTGAGGACCGGTGTGAGACATACCCATATTCCTCTTGACCAGCAGTGTCCAATACGTCAAGCAACGCAACCTCGTCGTCAATGACACATTGCTTCCGGTACGAGTCTGAACAGTGAGGTATAAGCGATTGTAGAGACGAAAGGGACGCGGAGAGTAGCTATCATGTGATGAGCGACACTTACCCTCGATAGTGGGGTCGTATTCGTCTACGAAGTGGCTTTGGATAAACTGGATGGTCAACGCGGACTTGCCGACACCTGCGAATGATGAGTGATATGAAGGGGGTGAAAGGGACACGAGACGTACCACCACCGCCGACGACGACAAGCTTGTATTCGCGGAGGAACTGAGACTAGGTGGGGATGAGAGGTGGCACCAAAAGAGATGGGTGGAGACATACCCGAGACATTGCTGCTGGAGAAGGGGAAGTACGGGCGAAGGGGGTATTTGGGGCGGGAATATAAGGGAGGAAGGTGATCCGCTGAAGGAGGACGAGGGATTGAGACGTGGAAGCGCCCTCTATTGGAACCCACCGCGTGCGCAAACACGCCCAAACAGACGCTGATCCCCGGCGTCTTCCTTCTCGGCGCCTGTCCGCCGCGTGTCCTGATTGGCTCGCGGGGGCGGCTCTCGGGCCTAGCTCGTCTCGCACTCCGCCGACGGTCGCGTTCTCTCCACGGTCCACCGTGCCAGCCTCTTGGCCGGCCATCGTCCGAGACGGCGCAGGCCACGGCCATGTCCCAGACGTGTATCGCACGGCGCGAGGACGGTCCGCGCTCTCGTCCTGTGAGACGCCGTTGCCCCGCCTCGAGAACGACAATGTGCCGCGCCTTGATGCGAACCCCCTCCATCTTGATGCTGAGCCGGTGCACCCCGACTCGTTTCCTTCCCTCCCTGGTGCCTCTCCTCGTCTTCTCCTGCTTCTTGCCTGCCAGATCTGTTCCTTGTCTGACAAGTCGAGTCAGCACCCTCTGCCTGAAATATCGTGTATTCCGAGGCCAATAGATAGCGACCAATGACACCTGTATCTGGATTCCAAGGATCGGTGCGCCGCACGCGCGCCGCCGTCATCTTCCGCATCACCATCTGCCTCACGTCTGCTCCCAGCCTCCAGACGCGTTTCGGGATCCGTACGCTTGCCTCCATAGCTCGTCATTAGCGTCCGCTTTCGGCCCGCTGGGAGCTTGTATTGGGTTGCCACCATCCTGAATCCGGGGCAGCGGCAGTGACGGAGGAAACTCTCCTGCCGCGCCGCCTCCCCGGTTCATCACCGCAGGGCGATCCGTGCCATTAGGCCCCGACCTCCTCGAAACGGGTTCGACATTGAAACTGTATGCATAACATCCCTAAAAAATCATCATGAATCGCTGAATAGACTAGCCTATGACGTCGTCGATTCCAGCTTTGTCAGCCACCTTACTCATGTGGACAACAGCTCGATACGCCAAGAGGCACATCGGCTGTTTTATGCCTAAGCTCTGGCACACAGCGTACACGCTCGGTGTATGACTCACGCGACAGGCAGGTGCTATACACGTTGGAAGCTTGCCATGTAAGCTGGAAGGTCGGGTCGCTCTCGTCATCCGGTGTGTTCCTGGTTCCCCGTTTGGCGTCCTCTTGCCGAGTTTACAGCATTCACTTACTAGCCTATGCAGAATACAGTGCTCTCGGAACATAGACTTTGCGGTTCACGAAACGAAGTACAGGTCGTTGCCTTCTCGCCACATCTAGCAGCTCCTTCTCCTCGTTCGTACCCTCATCAAGATTAAGCAGCCCGCGCCACGCTCAGGATTCCTTTTCCAGCTGACAGTATTTCGGCATCCCGCTCCTTCTCTGATATCCCGTCGTTCCTCCTGATTATCTTCCCATTCAATCGAAGAGCGTTAGGTTCCCATCCCACGCAACTGCGTCGGAGACGCTCCTCCGTACCCCGGTTGCGGGGAGGCCCAGAAACTATAGCTCCCCTTCCCCGCGTCCGCCACCGGGCCGGGGAAGTATGCACTGCCCCTACGACGCGCTTCTAAGTGCGCAGAACGAAACTTTACCGAATAGCCCTCCATGCCGAGCACGTTCCAGCCGGATCTGCGCCCTAACTCGCACGAACACCGCTACTCCTCGCGGCAGCTAGTAAGTACTGGGTACTGAGTACTTAGTACGGCGGTCCCGCTCGGGGTTGCCACTCGTCGTAGTCATATGATGCACAGACCTCTCAGATCTCACTGCCCGCGTAGACCCCAGTCGGACAGACGCTGCTGGGGTCTACCGGCATAAGGGGCTCCTCGGTGGAACGCCATCCGCTGTTAGGCTCAGTGGCTGGGCCTATTCATGATGCACAAGGAGAGTTTATGCACACGACGTCATTGCTAGTAGCTCATCTAGCCATATACGTTCACACGCTGTACATCTCCGGTTACTGAACAAACGATAGACAGCCCTTAGAATCGCGGCGGGATCCTACACGTGTACAAGGTCGAAGAGATCCCATGTAGAGTTTTCACATGGATCGCATACCTCAAACTCACGCCAGGAGCCCCTATCGCACGTCAGAAATCGCCCTACGTAGATGACCAGATATCCTGCGCATCTTAAGCAGATGGTTTCCCAAACAGAAAATCGCGACCGGCCCTACGCTTCGAAGTATTGCTTCCGCCATAACAACCCACCTCCATCCTTCCCAGTCCAGAGTCGGTCGCGATACATCTACCGCTACCTGGACACGCAACACCAGAATCTGCCACAGGCGTTCTCATGGACTTGTTGCGCACACACACCGAGATCAGATAGATAAATTTAAATAGAACGAGCGTGCAGCGTGCAGGTGGTCGACTACAGGTCGGAATGTAGCACAATCTTCGCGCGTCTCGGGTCCTCCACGTCCCATAACGCCACAGGCCAGCTATAACATCACAGGATAAAAACAAACAAAAGCAAAAAGGGGGTGTTCGGCGGGGCACGCGCCTGGCCATGGCGAGGTGCCCACTAAGTGCCTCAAGGGGGGTGTTCGTGGAGAACGCGTACACGAAGAGACCGGGGTCGGGTAACGAAAGTCGTGACAGGGGGCGGGGTCGTGAGTCGTGTCCAAGAAAGGATGCTGGGGGGTCTGCGAACGTCCGTGATTGCGTAGTGTCCATGTGAATGATCAGGGAGCCAGTGTCAAATGCGGTAAGTAAGGGAACTCAGAAGGGCGGGAGGTGGAAGGGCCGGGGCGCGCCGCTGCCACACGTTACGGTTCTGTATAGGGTGGTGTTCGCCGCTCAGAAGTAGCCGCTACCGCCGGGAGTGCGGTCGCCCGCGCGGCTCGGGGTCGCCGGGAGGGCACGAGCGGACGCGAGCGGCCGGGCGGAGAGCGGTGTGCGCGCCGAGAGCGGTGTGTTCTCGAACCGCACCGTGCGCGAGGACGAGACGGCGCTCAAGCTCGCGTCGCGGCGCGGGGTCGCAACGGTGAGCGAGTCGCCGTACATCGGCGTGCGTGCGGACGCGAGTGCGGGAGTGCGCGGGAGCAGCGTCGCGTTCAGGTCCAGCGACTTAGACCGGCGGCGCTCGGACTTGATCGTCGCCGTCGTGGGCGTGGCAGCGTTGCGACGAACCCGCTCGGCCCATTCGTTGCTAGCGAGCGCCTCAGCTGGAGTGACAGGAGCAGGGCGGGCAGAACGAATGGAGGGAAGGGGAGACGGTGCGAGGGTGTTCTGGCCCATTGGCGGCCGTGCAGACAGCGGCATAGGCGCAGGGCGTGACTTTGGGGGAACCGGGAGCGGCTTGGGCGGAGGCAACGGCTTCTGCATCTCCTCTGTTTCCGGGGTGCGGGACAGGTACATGGAGACAAGAGAGTCACTCGCGGACGTGTGACGAGACTCGATTGGTGCTGGTTTGGCAGACTTCTTGGGAGGCTCCGGCGTGATGAGGCTGATTGACACGAAGGGCGTCTCAGTGGGAGACGGCTCCGATGGCAGCGTGGGCTGCCTGATGAGCGGGGAGCGGGTATCGCGGCGGGGAGCAGGAAGGCCCACAGTAGGGGAGGCACCAGGCAGACGGGGCGTCGCAGGAAGGGAGGGCTTCTTCAATGTTGGCTCAGGCACAGAAATCATCGCGTTGAGCTCCGCAACTGGCGTGATGGGCCGGGCGACCTCTACGGTCTGGAATTGAGGCTCAGGCTTGCGCTTCAGCGAAACCGCGCGGCTCACTCGGTTGATGCTGCGAGCAACATTGGCACCGAAGTTCGAAGAGGGCTTGGATGCCGAGCGTGGGGGAGGTGTCCACTCCTGCTTGCTGTCGCGCTCGCGGAATGAAAGCTGAGCCTTTTCGGGCTCCTCCGGAGACCTGATGTTTGAAGGCGACTTGGCACCCGCAAAGAAGCTTTCCATGTCAGCATCCCGAGATTTCCTGCTGCTCGTACCGAACGAGCTGACAGAGAGGTTGCCCTCTAGGAACGGGCGCAGGATGCGGAGAGTGTTGATCAGGATCAGCGCGTTCGCGAGACCTAATGATGACTTAATAACACTGTCGCGCGTAGAGGAACACTCCACCTACCGAGAAGCGACTCAGTGCTGTGGGCAAACACCATGGCCGAGAACGGCACTCGGAACCCGGAAGCTTCAGCGAGGCCCACAATGATCATAGGAAGCAGAAGAATGTTGTATGCTGCACGGCATGACTCAGCATAAGATAATTATCAAGCGGTGTTAAAACATACCGAACGGGTACCACAGCATGCTGCGCGCAACAGCGGCAATGTAACGCTGATACTCGGCCGTCGCGGTGCTGGACATACTCCACCTGTGGGACCTGTTGAAGTTGAATTTGATCCCCCCTTGAATCGTGAGCGTTCCGCGAAGGACCAGGAACACCAAAGTGTAGAACACAACGGAGAGGAGGGACCCCAGAAGCAACTATGATCCGATGCGTTAAGTTGGATAACAAGCGGCTCGATAGAGGTCAGACGTACTGGGCGCAAATCAAGCAATGTGCTCAAAAGCGGGTAGTTGAGCGAGATCCCGCATGACAATCCGTCGATGCCATACACAGGGCCAAAAATGGGGGTGATCCATGTAGGTGTCGCCGCTATAGGACATTGTATGAAAATGCACACAGGCAGAGCGAGGTAGGAAACTAACCGAAGAGGACAGCGACAAGCCAGCCAAAGACGTTGACTGCAAGGCAAATCCACCCGGGGAGCTTGTTACGGAGGACAAGCGTGTTGAAGGAGTGGATCGCAATTGCGCCAGTGAAGTACGCTCCTCCCGTGTCTCCAATCTGAGCAAGGATCCCTGAAGTATCGCTTGATTTACCCGCCTCATTCATCTATGATCATTGCACATACCTTGCGCATCGCACGTAATACCTGCACACGACAAAGGCTTGGTCAGACATCTTCGCGCCTAACTACATGAAACTAGCGTGCGCACCTGGAGTCACAACCTTTGTCGCTGCCCACTCCGCGTTGATCATCATCGCAATGCTGTTCACGGCGTTGCTGAGCATGAGCGAACCAATGTATGCTCCAAGCTGCGTGTTGAAGAATGCCCTCGAATGGTGCTCGCTCTCGGACCGGCGGCCCTTGAGGAGGCTGACGATGGGGTCCCATGTGTAGCGGAGGAGTACGGCGAAGATGGCGAGCAGAGAGATGGTAGCGAACAGGACAATGGCCTACCGTTCGGTTCGTTGGGTGAGCTCTCCGGCCCGGACGCCGCGTGCAGAAAGGGAGACACTTACGATGAGCGACGAAGCCTGACCATTCTGGTACACTAGGACTTCTTGAGAGGCAGACATGACGAACGTAGGCTCTTGAAGAAACGACACGAAGACGAAAAAGAAAGTGCGCAGGACTAGGGAAGCAGAAAAAGAAAGGGCTCAGAGCACGAACTGTCCCGGACAGACTGGCCAAAATTGCTGTGAGCTGCAAAAGAGGTCGTCCTGCGCCTGTGGTCGAAACAAAGGTCTGACCGAAGCAGACGGGGAACCGGTCCAGAAAACGAAGAAAGAGAGGAGAAGAAAAGAACGGGAGGAGAGAAACGAACACACGAGCAGCAACAGTGCAAGCAGTCTTGTCCTCAATCCCCCGAGGTCATGACGGGCGTGGCGGTGTGGCTCCTGATCCTGATTTTGATGCACGTCCCCTCCTCGCGCCCAACCTGCGCCCAAGTCTTGCTCCCATCTTCACCCTCCCGCCCAAACGCTCGACGACTACGTATCGAACTTAAGCCGCCCAGGGAATGTGTCAAGAGATATCTACGGTACAGAGCAGTGGTGAACAGATATGCTATTCAAACATCACTTCTTGCTAAAGAACTTCGCAATGCCCCCCTCCGCTATCGAAGCCTTCTTCTTTTTCCTCTTCGCCGTCGACGCTGATGGTCGATCCGAAGGTCGTATAACGCGTCTTGGCTCTTCCTCGTCGCCAGCCGCGGCGAGCTCCTGCGCGAAGTGGAAATCAGCGTGTTCCAATCGCAGCGCCTCCAACATTTCCTCTCTGATTGCGTCGTCAAGCATGGGCTCCATGCTGGCGCCACCACCGGAACTGTCATGCGCATCATTTGCCGCGCGTGATTCCGCTGGTGCTGCACCGGGTTGCGGTAGCCAAATTCGCGCGCGACACTTGTCGCACACGAACGAAAGACGCTCGTCGCGCTCTACCGTCACGTTCGGTGAATTTGCGTCCGCGCCGAGTTCATTGTTAGATTCAGGACTGTCTGGTACCTTTATCGTCCGAACTCGCTTCTGGTCTCTGCTTGAAATGGACGAAGAACGCTGGCGCTTAGTGGGTGACTTGCAAGTATCATCTGTGGCGACGGCCGTTGACTGCTGGTCGTTGGTGGAGCTACGAGCAGCGAGGAAGCCTTCAATCGTCCGTTGTCCGGCTTCCATGACGCCAATTCCCGAGAATGACAGCGACACGTTCGTGATGTTGAAGGGTGTAGAACCGCGGGTACCAGCCAGCTCGTTCCACAGTTTGTTTCCAAACGAGGCAATCACGTCGACAGTCACGTTTCGCGTGAAGGGGAACGGCATTTGCTTCGACTTAGACGTATCGTAGCCTGCAAAGCAAAAGTTAATGAGTGTTTTGTATGCGTTATGCAGGATTTCTAGCCTTTGCGAATGTGCAGAACGATGGTTTTAGGCCATAACGCAGGATTATTGTCCCGGGCTTCATTTAACCGCAACGCAAGTTCGGCAGCGAGAACCCGGATCCAGTGATGACCTTCTGCTGCTTTGGTAATGGCTTGTGGCAAGTTCTTAGATGCCAGCATACTCTTATTGACCGCAGATTTCTCCTTTACTACTCACCGTACATTCGTGTTCAGTTCAAACCTTTTATATAATGCTCAGTACATGCGTACCTTCAGATCGGTCAATACCACTGCAGAGTAACGAGTAACGAATGAGCTCCTCTCATATGCTGCGCGGAGTGACCTACCGGAGAATTTCATACACCCAGATTGACTCTTCGCCAAACTTGCGCTGCATTTCCTCTGTTGATAATGTCATGAATATATCTCAATGACTGAACAGAACAGCCACTTGCCGAGGTCGATGGTTCTAGAGCCCCCCCCTAGTGAAGCTGAGCACGGCACAATGAACAAGATAAACTCACAGCAGATCGTCGACTGTCGAGACGTCGTATTCTTCCGCCAGTGCTTTTCCCAGCTTGCCGCCCAAGAACCTGATCTAGTTCTTGTCGTCGGCAAGGGATGTGGAGACGGTGAGAACCATTACTAAAATCACCTTCTGGAATGGCATGGGCTTCAGATAATTAGGTATCGCAGAGTTACGTAGAATGGTCTAGTCGGGCTTCAGCACGACAGTTGGAAACGATGATGTGCAAAACCACGGACCTGATTCATCGGTTTCTTATAGGAAGCCGTAAGCTGGACACAATGACATGTAAGGACAAGACATCAAGAACGGTTAGATAGATTGTACCTTCGCGAGGAATTTATTCCTAGCCAAACCCTGCAGGTCCAATCAACAGCAATCATGGTACATCAAGCTGTGTACTCACCGCAGAGGTTGTATAACCCAACTTTGACTGAATGTCTTCGCGTATTCGCATCATGAGCTCCGCAGCAAGTGACAGTGCAACATCGTGCCAAGTAGTAACTTCGTCCTCCTCGATATCGTGGACTTCGTCAACAGGCGTTGATACTGCCGGCTTCTCATCTTTCGCATACGAGGCTTCTTGAGCAGTATCGCCCTCCGGAGCATCATCATTGCCTTCACAGGCCTGCTCCCGCGGATGAACAGGGACAACAGACCCCAGTCCACCCCACGATACAGGTGGAGGTGGTGGCAAAGGGGTATCAATACCATGTGGCGCGTCTTGAGGGACAGTTGCGAGGTACGGATACCGTCTTAGAAGCTCTTCTCGGACCGGCTGGGTAAAGTCGATGAACGCCTCGTCTATTGACGCTTTCTCTAGGGACACAGGTCTTGTTGCTTAGGAGATATATAACCGCCCTGCAGACAGCCTCACTCACCCACTTCCCCGGTGGGTAGCCCGTCTTTGAACATCTGTATGATCTTCATGCTCTCCCTCCGGTAATGGTCTAGCGATACCTTGTGCGTCCTCGTATCTGGGTTCGGCCAATAACCCGGCTCCGGTTCGCCCTCCTTGTACGTCGCAACGTGAACCACGTTCAGCTCTGGGCAGCGCTTCTTCGCGTCGCGAATTTTGTCCATCCGCGAGATTCCGAACTTGCGCGCGGGGTAGTTGACCGCAATAAGCGAGTCCCATTGCTGCACCACCAGCGGGAGCGCAGGATCGAGTCCAAGGCGCACCTGCTCGCAGGCCGCATAAAACGCATCACTATCACATAGCGCAATGACGCGAAGCGGGTCGCGCACACCGAGGTTGCTCGATAGGAGGTGCCTGTAGGTTATCGTAGGAAAGAGGTCGTCAAAATCATTTGCAGTGGCCTTGTCTTTTCCTTTCCAGTAGGACTTGGACAGAGGTTTCGACGACTTCGTGTCGACATTATTCAGTGAAGACATGAAAGCGGGGAAGGGTAGGTGGTCATGGGAAGATTAGGTGGCTCTGGCGGAGTAGTGATTGCAGAGCTTGAGCCCGAATGCGGCATCAACAACGCGGGTCCCGGGATGCGCAAGACGCGTCCGTCACAAATCACGGGACTGACGCGTACGCGTCAACGACCACGTCGCAAGCGATGACATAACCGGGTCCTGGTGAGCTCCGGACTTCACCTCGAAGTATACCTTCTACACTCGCCAGTTTGCTCGACCAGCTCCCATGTTTTCCCGCTCAATCCCCTGTCTTATCCGCCTCAGGTCGCGAACCTTCTCACCTATCTTCACCGCGGTGTGGTCCGACCGGCCGGCGCGCCACATTAGCATGTATGTCAACCTTCGCGAGGACGAAGAAGGCACCGACATCTCCACTGCTCGACCGTTCTTCGAAGAGAGGGAAAAGATCTACCTCGACGAAGACAAGACACGGCTGTTCGAGTGCGAGGAAGAGCCACATATGCTTCCCATGCTGATGGGAGGCGGATATGCCCCTCTACAGCTAGGCGAGAAGCTCAAGTCAGGAAAGACAGGATTCCAATATGAAATCGTTCGCAAGCTCGGTTGGGGCGTTAGTGGAAGTGTTTGGCTCGCACATTGTCAGTGAGTAGTCTATCACCATTTCGTTGGAGGATGGAAAGGCTAGTGTCTTAGTCACCTACAGGGAGCTCGGGTATGTTGCTCTGAAAGTTCTCAGTGAAATCGAAAGCCGTCTCAATACCTACGACGAGTCTCATGAGCTCAAATTCGTTCGGCGGCTGAAAACGGCCCAGATGTCGCGGCCGGCACCGGGGCTTGAGAACTGTATCCAGCTCTACGAGTCTTTCTTCTACGAGAGCAAGTTCTGCCATATCTGCCTCGCGTTCACCCTACATTGCAAGTCTATCGATTCATATGCCAGAGAGCTTGATAAGGCCACTGGATATCGTTTTGTTTTCAGCCCCAGTCACGTACAGAATATTGCTCGAAGGATTCTCCCAGCACTTGACTGTATACATAGTCTCGGCTACGTTCACACAGGTGATTCTCTTCCTTGTATACTCTTTTGTGTCGTCTGACGTAGTGTTAAGACATCAAGGGCTCGAACATCTACATGGATTTCGCCACTCCTACCCCGCAGTCATCTATTCCGGCTTTCCTCCTCGAGCATCCTTCTACGACGTACGAGCCGCGAGTCGATCCGGCCCTCTCGAGTGAGCTCATCACAACGGTACGCTCTGAAGGTCTCCCGTTCTTTGGCGCACCCGAGTTGGATAGCTCGAACTACTATCTAGGGGATTTTGGCGAAGGTAGGTCGATTTTGATCAACGTGCTGTCTCTGAAACACCTAGTATGCCCATATAACTCCCGTCCCTAGTGGTCCCGCTACGCGATACGGCCACTAAGTCACGATCGAGCGTGATGCCTACAGTGCTGCGTGCTCCTGAAATAATCCTTGGCCACGTATGGGGTACACCCGTCGATGTCTGGGCTATGGGTTGTCTTGTACGTTTCCCTTTCTCCTCGGCCAATGCTCTATGCTTATCCTTGCCTTCCTCAACTTATTGAAGGTCCTTGAATTGATGACCAGAGATATGGGCAAAATATTTAATCTCGATGCGCCGGCAGGCATGACACACACCGAGGTGCACCTCGCTCGCATGGAAGAGCTCATGGGATCATTCCCGCTCGCTTTCCAAGAGCGTTGTGATAAGCGCGATAAATTCTTTGACGCTCATGGTAAGCTAACTGTCTAACGCGACTACCGAATGCGTTCACAAGCACTTGCTTTCAAATCTCCTCTTGCAGGGCGGCTTCTCAAAGGGTTTGCTAACCTCGAACCGCGAGGGTGCCTTCGCGACCGGCTCGAGCGAGCGAGTCTAAGAGGTATACAGCTTGACCAGACCGAGAAATTTTTGCAGCGATGCCTCTCTTTGGATCCAAGTTCGAGAGCGACGATCGCTGAATTGCTCACGGACGAATGGCTCGCCCTGCCTTGAGACGTCTATGACATTCGCATCTCCTTTTGTGACGAACCTGAAAGACTCCAACGTCATATCTTTGGTGCCAGTCACCCACTCTTCGCTCTAGCTTTGAATGGTGTGCAGTACGATCAGCACCCTTCTGGCTGCGTTGGAATGAGATATGTTTCAGTCACATTATGACTCGGAGCGCTAGAGCGGTCATTGCTTGCAATTCCCGGCCCTCCGGATAGAATGCGGCTACCCTTGCTAAGAGTACTCAGAGGGAGAGATGATCGGTGAGCGGGGCCATGCGTGTCCAGCAACGATCCATAGTCCGAGACGCACCTGTCCTCACTCATAGTAACTTTGTTTATACGATGACTTGAAGCTTCATCCCTCGATCGCCAAGTGCTATATGCACGTCACAAAAACGCCGGTGCGGAACACCATGGTCAGGATCCGTTGAACATCACCTACTCACAGAACATGTTTAAATCCGATACAGAGTACGTAACATACAATGCGGTTATGTTGTACAGTTGAACATTCCTTCCAACCATCAATATATCCCATCCAGAGCTTCCGTCCGTGACCTGACTTGATCAGCACTTCAAGTTCATACAACCTTTGCCTTTGCGCTAATCGAAGAAATATCGACTGACAGGACGTCCTTGTATCGACATTAGTACACGTCTCCAAAGAGGATGAGATACAATGGTACCTTTCCAGCCCGAATCTCTGACGCAGTCGGCATAAGACCCAGCCTGAGAAGCTCCGATGCTTTCATGACGAGGGGATCCCGTTGCATACTACGTGTGAAACGTTAGTCGCGGAATTGTCGGGATGCTCAAACTAAGCATCCTCACCTTGCAACAGCAACAACGGTCTCGCCTTTGACGTAGTACGCGACGAACTGCAAAAAGCCACCTAGTTATGATTGATACTGCAATAATTCGATTGATGATACGCACCTTCATCTCCTCCGTGCTGCCGTCAATGATGACATCGTCATAGCCCGCTCCGACACCACAGTAACGCAACTGTTGGCCCTCTACGCCTGAGATTAGGACACGGATCAGAGCACACAATGGTAAGTATACTCACGGGCACTCCAGAAGACAGGTACCTTCACGAAAGGCTGACCCTTGCCCTCAGCGATAGTCTTACCGACAGCACGGCCTTGGTTGCCCGCGACCTGGATGAATGAGTAAGAAGCAGCAATCTCATCGAAACGCCGCTCTACTTACGTTCCAATGCTCAATCCTCCTCATCTCGCCCGTGCCGGGCTGGGGGTACATCGCGATATCACCTGAAAGGCGAACGGGTAAGCGACGTAGCTCCCTCGTCAGCTGTGAAGTGATGTACCAATGGCATACACGTTGTCGAGGCCCTTGACCTTCATGAGGCCATCGACAAGCACAGCGCCTGTCTTGTCAATTGCCGCCTCGAAGCCCTGACTGTTCTTCAAGAAATCAGTGGCAGGGGCTACACCGACACCCATGACGATCACGTCGGCCTGGAGAGCGGTGGTTTCGCCACTGTTCGAGGCCACGACCACTGAGCCGCCAACAGATGGGTTGGACTCCGAAGGGATGATTTTGTCGACCTTCGACTGCATGTAGAACTTGACGCCGTTAGATTCGTGGTACTAAGCGGCAGCGTGAGGTTGAGTTCGTGAAGGTCCAATTATGCTTTTACCTTCTTCAGGCCTGCCCCGACCTTCTTACCGAGGACCATCTCGAATGGGAACTCCTCCATGCCGATGACGTCAATAGAAGCTAGGTTGCGCTTTGACACGGCAACGACAAGTTCCATACTGATGAAGGACGAGCCAATAACGACGAGACGCTTCCCTGCTTGAGCAGCTGCACCGACCGGAGTCAGCAACACTTCTTGAGCCCGCAAGCAAAATCATAACACACCAGCATCGATTTTCTTCGCATCTTCAACGCCGCGCAACGTGAACACATTGGCGAGGTCCTTGCCCGGAACAGGAAGGACACGAGGAATACCACCGGTGGCCAGGATGAGTGTCTCGTAGGGTACCCGCTCCCCGTTCACTCCAACGACGACCTCCTTTGTAGCCAGGTCGACACTCGAGACTTCGGCTCCTGTGCGAAGGTCGGCAGCGTACTTTGAACGCAATTCTGCTTGCGATCTCCACTCCAATTTGGACGGGTCGGTGATGAGCGCCTTGCTCAACTTTGTCCTGCAAAATCATGTACGTCAATATCGAGCTAACTCACTTGTAGAATAACAATACCTATCAATCGGGCCATAGGACTCTTTCGAGAGGACGGTAATGGGGCCCTTGTACCCGAACTGCACGACTTCATCAACAAATGGCACTCTAGATTCGCTACTGACGATAGGCTAACCTCTCTCAGACTCTCAACGGCCATGAACCCACCGCTGCCACCTCCAACGATGACGACGCCTTTCTGGCCCGTCACATCCGCGGCAGTCGCGCCGAGATTTGGTGGGCGGGATTTGTTGGCGCTAAGTGTTGCGGCGGGGTCCGCAGTCACCTGGATCTTGCCGTTCACGACTTCCGCCTTGAATGAGTGGAGCGCCGCCGGTGCGGGCGCGTCCTCTGGTGCGCAGTGTTTCTACTTCAGCCACATACTTCAATGAGGCGCGCAAAGCGTACACACCGATGTCGCCGGTGCACACATTAAAGCAGGCTGTGGGAGAGAAGACGTGAGCCGGGTCCCGCGGTTGGCTGACACCAGTGGGAAAGCGGTGGATTGCGTCTTCAAAGGCAGGCACTAGGCGCGAGAGTTACTCACCGCCGTGCCAAGGGCTGATCGCGTCGTCAGCACCGGACAGCCCGGATGAGCGCAGTGGGTACGCACCAGACTACGCGGCCGTCCGCAGTGAGAACACCCTTCGCGAGCGGCGCGCCGTAGTGAGTGCAGAATGCACTGGTCGCATGAATCTTGTCGCCCAGGCGAGAGAGGAGCACCTTGCCCTCGCCTTCGAACTCGACTTGTTTCCTGTCCGACACGGAGGAAAGTTAGCATATGTACTTTGACTGTTGCACACTGCCCTGAAATTCGACAGGCCAGAGATTGCCGTCAATCCTCCTAGCATATCCCTTGCGGCGCTGTATGCATCGACGAACAGCTTCGACAAGCGGATTGAACAGACTTACATCTCACCATCCTTCAACTCGGAATCATCGAGCACGGCGATCGTCTTTAGGGACATGTTGCGAAAACGAGGTCGAAGACAGGTGGATAGAGGATCAGCTGCTAGCCGTCGATGAGAGCAAGAGCTGAGGCTCAAATATCTCAGGCGGGCGGTAGAGTGTGAGAGCAAGCGGGCTATGCGCATGAGTACGGGCGTGACTGAGCATGCCCCGGATAGCTGCAGATGGCATTTCTAACAAGGTGAGATAGACTCTGGGTAAGACGCATTCAAGGTTAGACATGACGTCGAAACAGCGTCGAGACCCGCACTCCACCAATCAGATTAACGCGATTAGTTCAGCGCTCGACTCGAATAAGCGCTCCGCGAAGACGGGCCCGGCGGACCGCGACTCGCTGACTCGCCGCCATCCTACACCCACAGCGAACGTCATAGCATACGTACTTTGGTGGTATACGTCCCCTTGAAAGAACGCTTGCGTCGATCTCTTCGCCAGGGAAATGGAGCCGACAGTGGTGGTGTGCGATCTTGAGATTGTAGCAGACGCAGGGCAGGCTGCAGGTCGATGAAGGCGTGGCTTAGGGGAGGCGATGGATAAGCATCGAGAATTCAGTAGTTGTGTACGGAGCGCTTCGAGCACAAGGCAGAAAAAGCATACGACCTACTACCGTCTCTCCAATGCTGTAGGCCAATTAGCAACGCAGCATACATGCACATCAATTCTTTGACCAACCCGCACCCATGAGAAAGCTTCTGGTTAGCACTGGCCATGAACCGCTAAAGACAAAACATTCTGCAGACCGATCAGCATCGTGGCACATTAGCTTCAAGTCGAGAATCGCTGTGAATTATTGGGAGACGACAAGAAAATGCCCACCACCCATCAGCAAGTACCGTAATATGTGTCCTAACTGGCTGTATGTAATACATGACTCGTAACCATGGTCGGCCCAAATAATCGTAAAAGAGAAGCGAAGGCCGGAGTCACCTTGTCCATGGGACTTCTTCCGGAGACAAATGACCAGAAACAATTTTGACCAGGATATCCGCTATCCATCCGTCGGCTTCATGAAGGGCGCTGTCAGTAACGCGCCACCGCTCGACTGTGTGCACCGCGTCGTCTACACGCCTGTCGAGCTCGAGCGCCTCGCACAGCTCCTCGTCGTCGACATCCACATAGCCACAATCGAGGCCATATAGGTGGTAGTCTATGAGCTGCGAGAGGTCCGACTGTAGGACAATACGAGTGGCGTCGAAGTGTCGGTAAGCCTTCATCATGCGCAGGATGGAGACGTAGACGGCGGGAGGGGAGGGTATGAGAAGTGTGCGGCATAGAGGGTGGTGTAGCGATGTGAAGCGCGGGGCAGGCGATAGGTCGGCAGATGAGTAGGCGGCGAAGGAGGCAGGATAGAGGACGAGGTGCTGCGCGAGGGCGAGGGATGTGTATCGAGTCACTCGATACATGCGCGCCTTCGCGTAGAAATCGCCACCGGTTCGAAGCAAAAGTGGTGGTGGTTGCGAACGCGGGAGGGACTCCGCATTTGAGAGCAACTCGGATGCGAGTTCAAGGTGCTCGTCGGGCACAAGATAATGGAAATCCTGCAAGAAACAAAACGAGCGTCAGAGTATGAAAGTGAAAGAGGCTCAGAGGAGAGCTAACTTTGATGATTACTGGAACTCTCATTCTCCTATGGAGGATAGAGAGCCACTCGATAAGCTGAATGCCTGCGTCTTGGAGCGTTTTTAAGGCTTTGTCAACCAGCTCCTCAGGAGAGAATTCGTAGACAGCTGAGTTATCAGCTTTCTGTGGCGTGATATTGGTGAAGTGATCCATTGGGCAGTTTGTTGAGGAGTGCTGTGGCATCGATGGGAGCAACACTGGCTCCCCGTCCGCCGGGAATATCGTGGCGAGGGCTCGCATGGCGGTAAGGTGGTGGTATGCGTGGAAGAATGCAACAACGCACAGCCGCTGTAGTAACTCGGCCCCGGTTCTTGTTCGATCGTGCGCCGAGATAGCCGGATCGAGAATGTCCCAGACTCTGACATAGCATTATTGTGTCAAGCGCGTGGATCTTCAATGTTCTCTTTTCGGAGAACATAAATTTCAAATTCAGCCCGTGGGGCCCGGCAGACTGGGAGTGGGTCTACCTATACCCTGAGTTACCCCGCCCCATCCTAAGCGCTAGGCCCCCAACCGATACTTAGACTCGGACCTCGATCACCCTATGGATAATCATATCCGGCTGCCTACGTTCGCCGTAAGTTAATCTCCACTTTGCATTCTGTTCTCGATCGCACTAACTATAGCCGCCTAATACCCTGTTTCTCCTTCCTCCGTCTATGTCTGGCATGCCTATATTTGTTCCTCCCAACGTCATATCCGTTTCTGCCAACCAAAAGGACCACCTCGCTGCCGCCCGTGCACTCTCTCACCTACTCGACGAGCTCGGCGTTGATCACGCTTACATCGGGGGCTTCGCGTGGTCTTTGCTTGGAAGTACCCGACCAACCCAGATCAGTACACTCTCGTTTCGGGCTGGGTGCAATGCGGCTTATAGTTGGGTATTCACGACATAGATGTCCTGATCGATTCGCACAATATCGCAGAATTACGGGAGAAGATCGCGGCTGCCGACCAGCGGTTCGCCGATGTGGGCATACATCTCTATTTCCTGACACAGGTATGTGAGCGTCTGTCCCCTCTCGCATGGCAGACACGAGTGAATCTTCACAGATGGAGTCAACTGGAGACTTAGAACTAGTGGACGCGGAGATTCTTGTTCGTCGATATATGAACAACGTCCTAGTCGAGACGCTACCAACGTCGGGAACTCTTGGACTGCCGAAGAACATCGCGTCCACATATTCCGCTGATGGCATAAGTACGTTCGCCGTCCTTATATGCATGCGACGTTGTCTGAGGCATACCCCAAGCCATACTCCATCCAACCCTCCTCATCCTAACCAAATTCAAACGTTGGTCGATCAACTCCGGCTCGACTCGCCCGAAGACTATCAGGAAGACGGCGTCCGACCGACGCGACATACACTACTTGATACAGTGGCTAGCCGAACGCAAACTTGTCGTACAATTCGAACAGTATACAGGCAAGACGAAGCCGGAGCTCCTCGTGATGGTACGTCAATACTACGACAGGTACATTGACGACACCGATCACATGGAGGCTCTTCGGAGCATCGTGCTTCCTGGAGACTGGGATAGCATGTTGGCACTGTCTGTCTCTACGATGGGCGATTCGCACATGCTTCCGGCAGAACCAGCTGCTCAGAGTGAGCGCTGTCGTTCCCCGCAACAGATGGACTCTACCGCCCCCTTTCATCCTCCCGAAGACGGCCATACCCCGTCTCGTGAGTTCCGTGAGAGTGACCCAGTTGCCTCTCTGCTCGTCGAGTCGGCTCTGCCTCCTTGATCTACTCGGAGGACCTATTCAACGGCATGACCAACCGTCACCGGCAGGTACGGATACTACGTTCATCATCTTGTTTCGTTCGGCGACTCTGTCTAACACATGCTTCCACAGATCGTCGAGACCTGTATTATTTTACACAATACGGCACGCTTAACGCGTAGCACGTTTACGCGCATGATTTCGCTGCACGCAGCGCATCCGCCTACCATCGATTTGCCAGTATCCTGGCATATTGATGGTGGGTGGATGATCTGCTTCAACGAGATGAGACGCGTATCCTGTAGGCTAGCAGCTTCGGGTTGAAGAGACTCGATGCGAGCAAGCTAGCCCGTTCCATGTCTCTGCTATGTGGATGCACCTGCTGTCTACTCTGGCCTACGTACCTCAGCACATCCAGTAGCGAGACTAGGGACGCTCGTATAGGCACCTTTTCTGGAGTTGACTATTCCACCACGCTGTGTATCCATACGAGCTATAGTTGTCATATCACCGTACGGTTTATGTTCTAATGTATCGCTCTAACAATCACTCGGCACTACTCATACCATTTCTGGATTGTGAATTGAAATTACAGTATGCGCCCCTCGACCTTGTGTGACGTCAGTGAATGAGTCGCGCCGGAATGTGAAGTTCCTCGAACAAGCGCTCCCGGCCGCCATCTTACCCAAGGTCATCGGACACCGCACCTATTCCCATGCAATCCCTCAGGCTCGTCGCTGCGAGCGGCGACCATGTCTCCCTTTGCTCGTTCTCTCGCGGCACTCGTCACTATATGCCTAGCCATGGCCTCAAGCAGTAACGCTGCCCAACTGAGTGTTGCCCGCATCCTCATCTACTCTGCGACCCGCGACTTCCGGCACGACTCTATCCCTACCGCGGTCGACGCGCTCGTCAAACAAGGTCCCGCAGCGAACATCACGTTTGATCACACGGAAGACCAGACATGGTTCAATGACGACAGGCTAGCCCAGTACGACGCCGTGCTCTTCCTGAGCAACACTGGGGAAGGTACGTACTGCCATTCATCTCCCGGACTCGGCGGAGACAGAAGTTGACTTGGTCGCTTGTCTACGGTATGATTTTACTATGGGGCTATATCAAGTGCTGGACGACGCGGGCAAGACTGCATTCCGGTCGTATCTCGACAAGGGCGGAAATTTCGTAGGCGTGCACTCCGCGTCGGACGCTCTGCGCAACACGACGTGGTTCCAGGAAGAGTTGGGTGAGTGCAGACAATCCCTCTGCCTATAGGATGTTATCGTCTTATGCGCCTCCTTCTGGGATGTGGTGATTGCAGGTGCGGCGTTCGACTACCACCCTGAATTGCAGAATGCTGTAAGTGGCCGTCAGTCGGGACCATGTGTAGAAGAGACTGAAGAAATGCTGCTACTTTAGACCGTTGATGTTATTGGACCCTCCCATCCAAGCACAAGCGGACTTCCGTCAGCCTGGCATGTACGGGACGAAATGTAGGCGCATCTCGCCCGCTTCGGGGTTGAAGAGCTCATTGTCTTCCGTCTGGTCACAGGTACAATTTCAAGTCAGACCCTCGCGACGTTGGCGCGGTAGTCGTTCTGTCAGCCAACGAATCTAGCTATACCGGTCCGTAGTATTCCTTGCTTTATACTACCCAACATGGACTGATCTGAGGACGGGACAGACCCAGGTCCACGCAAATTCGATCAGGGCACCCCACATCCAACCGGTAAGCTGCTCCATCACGTCTTCCACCGAACTATGGTATCTGACATACCCACTCAGCGTGGTTCCAAGAGCACGGCGCCGGTGTGGACGCCGGCGCAAACGCTGGACGGAGCTTCTATACGAGTCTTGGGCATCTCAATGAAACCTGGGAGGTAGGTAACTCTCGCGGCGTCGGCCGTTCAAGCTCTCATCGCGACACGCAGGACCCAACTTTCATAGGGCATGTCATGGGCGGCATCCAGTGGGCGCTGGCGTCGAACGCAACTCGCGCCTTCAATGCCAGCGGCGTGGTTGGGAAAACAAGCCAAACAACGTCCACCGCGTCCAGCACTTCGTCTGCACCGAGGTACGTCGGGCATGTATGAGTTGGGTGACGTCGGACTAATGTTTCCTTTGCCTCTGCTTCCCAGTACTACGGATAACCCATCATCGGACTCAAGCGCACAGGACCCGTGGTTGAATACGAGAGGGATCGTTACCGCCGGTATTGCAATTCTGGTGCTTACATTATGGAGCGTTCTGTAGAACCGAATCCCACTACTTCTGTTATCGTATTGTACGTTCACGTAGGAACCACCTTTGCAGTATTGAGAGTGCGTAGTAGGGATCCCTCCTTGACTGCTAGGCCAGCCTGGCTTGTGCTCCGCATGGCTTTAATGTGACTGTACTGCTGTATCTACACATGGGATCTCGAGCGCTAGAGGGGGAACCATATGGCACGGTGTGGGGGCATCTACGCGGACGATCCGGACGTGGGGGTGGCGGAAAAGGCGCCTCAGACATGAGGAAATACGCCCAGTGATCTGCCTCGGACGTACAGACCCTCTGTCGCGTTCGCGCAGGTTGGCTAGCGGGGACGTGCGTGCTGGTCGGCTAGAGGTCACTCGAAAACCGTGCCATATATTTAGCCGCCCGGAGGGAGTCAGTATATGCGCGAGCGTCTAAAAATGGTGTATAACTCCTGCGGGCTCTGGAAGACGTGTTTCCCCATCCACCATGTCCTCCTTCGCCCTCCGTGCCGCCGCCCGCGCCGCCTCCCGTCGTGCTCCTCGCGCCGCGAGCCAGGTCGCAAAGGCAGCGTCCTACTCCATCCTCGCTCGCAATGCCGCCCCCAGCGCCGTCCCCCGCGCTGCTGCTGTGGTACGTTCGTTTTGCGTTTTTTGTCACGGCTCGCTCAGACCCAACCTCCCATCCCCCTCGCGCAGGCCACGCGTGGCATGAAGACGCTTGACTTTGCGGGCACGAAGGAGGTTGTCTACGAGCGCAGCGACTGGCCTCTCGCCAAGCTCCAGGACTACTTCAAGAACGACACCCTCGCCCTCATTGGCTACGGCTCTCAAGGTCACGGCCAGGGCCTCAACGCCCGCGACAATGGCCTCAACGTCATTGTCGGTGTCCGTGAGGGTGGCGAGAGCTGGAAGCAGGCCATCGAGGATGGCTGGGTCCCCGGGAAGACCCTCTTCCCCATTGAGGAGGCTATCAACCGCGGTACCATCATCATGAACCTCCTCTCCGACGCTGCTCAGTCCCAGACATGGCCCACCGTCGCGCCCCTCATCACCAAGGGCAAGACGCTCTACTTCTCCCACGGATTCTCCGTCGTCTACAAGGACGACACCAAGGTCATTCCCCCGACCGACGTCGATGTCATTCTCGTAGCGCCCAAGGGCTCGGGCCGCACTGTCCGCACGCTCTTCAAGGAGGGCCGTGGCATCAACTCGTCCGTTGCTGTCTGGCAGGATGTCACCGGCAAGGCCAAGGAGAAGGCCGTCGCCATTGGTGTTGCTATTGGCTCCGGCTACATGTACGAGACGACCTTCGAGAAGGAGGTGTACTCTGACCTCTACGGCGAGCGCGGTGTTGTAAGTAAAGCCACGTTCATCTCGTCACGTGGGCGTGCTAACGCGTTTGCGCAGTTGATGGGTGCCATTCAGGGTCTGTTCCTGGCCCAGTACAAGGTCCTCCGCAAGAACGGCCACAGCCCGTCGGAGGCGTTCAACGAGACCGTTGAGGAGGCCACCCAGTCCCTCTACCCCCTCGTTGGCCAGTACGGGTGAGTGCTTACGAGATTGATGTTTGTCGCATTATTCAAACAGGTTTGTATAGCATGGACTACATGTACAACGCTTGCTCTACGACTGCTCGTCGTGGTGCTCTGGACTGGGCCAAGGTTTTCGAGGAGACCAACCTGCCCGTCTTTGAACGCCTCTACGAGAGCGTCAAGAATGGCACTGAGACTCGTCGCAGCTTGGAGTTCAACGGTCGCTCGACGTACCGCGAGGATCTCGCGAAGGAGCTCAAGGAGATCGACGACCAGGAGATCTGGCGCGCAGGTACGCCTCAGCTTCGTAGCAAAGTTCTACAATCGCTAACAATTTATCATCTACAGGCAAGACCGTCCGCTCCCTCCGCCCCGACAGGCAGTCTTAAAAGGTGGGCTCGTCGTATGTCGAGCACACCCAAAAGCACTTGCGCGGTGCACAGTCGTTGGAACTATGGTGTTTGTTTAGCAGTACTTTGATATAATTCGGCTTTCCCCGGGTTTTTCCGGTCAACACATTCGTGTGCAAGTGCCGCATCTCACGTTGAGCGTTGTTGTGAAGTTTTCAATTATTCACTTTCTCAATCCGGTTCTTTCTGTGAGTGTGCGTGGAGCCGGACGGGTAAATATATGCGAAGCCCATCAAGCGCTGGCATGACTCAGAATTTACGCAGGTGAGGGGAGTGTCCTTAGATTAAAATTCGGTCGGGCCGTTCTGATGTCTTTCGATAGAGCCAGCCCGCGCCCATCCGCACGCCACCACATCGTGGTGGTCGGAAGGCATCCAGCAAACTTCTCTATAGACTTGTAAGCCGCCTTGCGCCAACTATATGCCTGCACATTGTCGCCCCGCCCTTCCCCTTCTCCTCGTCCTTCATCATGGTAGACCCTCAACATAGTCTTCAAGCCGGCCCATCACTGAGTCATCATCCGGCTGAAGACTCGGGTGGTGATACGAACCCACGAGCCAATCGACCTCCCGCAAGAGAAGGCGAGGGCGTGCGGGAAACACCTCTACCCAAACTACAGCTATTTCTGCTTCTCTATTTACAATTGGCCGAGCCCGTGACATCCACAGTCATATACCCTTTTGTCAACCAGCTCGTCAGGCAAACCGGCGTCACAGGCGGCGACGAGCGAAAGACGGGCTACTTTGCTGGTCTCATCGTACTGTCTCCTCTCCCCTCGCATCGCATTACACCCACTGACCGGCCCTCGGACTGCAGGAATCCGCATTTTATGCCACCGAGGCGATCTGCGTGCTCCAATGGGGCCGCGCCTCGGACCGAATCGGGCGGAAGCCGGTCCTCCTGGGCGGTCTGCTCGGACTCACGCTCTCCATGATCGGCTTTGGGCTGGCGCGCGAATACTGGGCCCTCGTCCTTGCACGCTGCGCCGAAGGCGCGCTCAACGGCAACATAGGCGTGACGAAGAGCATGATGGCGGAAATCACGGACCCGACGAACCGCGCGAGGGGGTTCGCGTTCTTGCCTATGATATGGTCGTTGGGAAGCACGCTTGGGTATGCGAGTCTGCACCACTACCAGGAGTGTCACTGACTGTGATTGCTTGCTGGCAGACCTATCATAGGCGGCGTGTTTTCTAGGCCTGCAGACCGCTGGCCTGTATTTCGTCAATCGCCGTTTTGGAGCACGTACCCGTACTTTTTGCCATGCGTCGTTGCTGCATGTCTGTCGATCAGCGCATTCATTATGGCCTCCTTCGGCCTTAAGGAAGTAAGCGCGGATGAATGGCCTCTTTTGGTACATCTTATTAATGTATACTGTAGACCTTGAGACCATCTGGTCACCCCAACGACAAAGAAACCGCACGAGAACCTTCTCATGTCACGCAACAACAAGTTGCGGAAGCAGGACCCATCGACCCAGGCAGTGTGGAAGAAGTCGCTCGCAGCTCCCCTCAGATGCCAGCCAGAGCTCCAGACACCGACGCAGACGTCTCTTGCGCTAAAGGCAACGAAAGCCCCGCCGGTATCAGTTCCCTCTTCACCCCGCGCATCCTCTGGCCGATATTCAATTACGCCTTCCTCGCCTTCTCTGACCAGTGCGTCGTCGTCCTCGTGCCGCTCATGTACTCGACGAGCATCCCCCTCGGCGGCCTCGGCTTCAGCTCCTTCACCATCGGCGTCGTCCAAGGCGTGGGCGGCCTCATCGGGGGCGCAGTGCAGGTGTTCGCGTTCCCGTGGATGCACCGCAAGCTCGGCTCCAAGTGGCTCTACACCGTCTCGTACGGGATGTTCTTCGTCGTGTACGCACTGTTCCCCCTCATGAGCTTCGTGACGAAGCGGGCGGGACATGTCGGCGCGGCGACGTGGATGCTGATCGTTCTCCAGTCGGCGACGTACGTGAGCACGTTCATGACGTGGGGTAAGTCGCTCCCGCACAGACCATCAGCATATTGACCGCGTTAACGTCATCCTGGTAGGATGCATCTTTATTTACATTAACGACGGCGCCCCGAATCAGAAGGTGCTCGGGCTCACCAACGGGTTGGCACAGACGACAGCCTCAATGGTCAGGGCGATCGCGCCTGCCGCGTCGTCCTCGTTGTTTGCGGTCACGTTGGAGAAACATCTGGCCGCGGGGACGTTGGTGTACTGGATTATGTGCACGATCGTCCTGGCGGGGATTGCTGCAACCAAACATCTGCCGAAGCATCTTGTGCACGAGTAGAGGGTGCGTTCGTAGTTTACCTCTACGTACAACATTCTCTGAATCTCCCGTATTCACTGACACGTAGTACATATGTATTGCATTCACGACCCTAGATGACGCCTTGTACACGCGCCTGCTTCTACCAGTCACAACAATCACGACGATTCATCCTCTCAGTAAGGGGTTGGCCGGGACGTGACACCGTACACGTATGGTTTGGGATACTATGAGTGACTTGTAGCCGTAGTTAGACTGTAGCAGTTAGCCTCAACCAATAGAAGAGATGAGCGTGCTGCCTATGAGCACTAGAGACTGCTTCATACTTACCTCAGAGCGGGTTCTGGCGCTCACATCGACCAACGTCAGAGCTTCGTCCCCTTTCGTCCCTGAGGCGATTTTAGAATCGAGGGTCGGAAGTGCACACAGAGAAAATTGAATGATTAAGTTAAGCTTTGAGCACCCTAACCAGGGAAAGTGTGCCCCCATTTGCAGCAACAGTAGCCAAGCGACGCCACGGCATACGTAAGATGACCACAGACACAAGCTGCGCAACAGTGGGGTGGGTTGCACATACCACTCTGAAGTCGAGATGCGCCGGCGGTGGACGTAATCGGAAGACAAGGAAGGGCTTGGCGGACGGGATGTTCAAATAAGAGAGGATTTGAATCTAATGATCCCCTCTAAAACTAGCTGGTATTGCAGTATGGCGTAAACACGCTGCCGGCTGAAGTAGAGTAAGAAAGTGGCGGTCGGCAAAGTAAGAGTATACCGCCTTTACGTATGTACATCCGTCCGAACCCGTACAATAAGTGAAGAGTCGACAATACGAGTTAAGTAATAAGCAGCTATACTTCAATCTATGCAATAAGATACGTAATTATCACCGAGGGCGAGGTACGGTAGACACAGCAGCATAGCGATACAGACCAGGGTCCGACAGACCGACCACCGACCATACATCCCAAGACAGAACCCCATTACTTCGTCGTCCGAGTCGAGAACCGGCGCCGTACGCGCGCGAACACGCTTACGCCTTCACCACCGCCCGTGACGCGAGAGTCGCGTTCGGGCCCTCCCGAGGCAGAGCCCACGGGAGGACCGACCTGGACGTCCCCCTCCGAGTTGAACCTCCGTCGCCTGAACGACTTCTTCGTCAACTTCCTTCTCACACCCGCACCCGCGCCCACACCCGCCGCGCCTTCTTCGCCCGCCGCGTCCCCGTTCGCATCATCGTCGCCACCGAGCGCATCGCGGTTGCCATAGCTCCCGCGGTGGCCCAGAGCGGCCCCGGGCTCGTCGAGGTCGAGCGCGGCGACGAAGTCGTCGTACCGGCTCATCGACGTCTGCGGCCGGACGCGCACGTGTACCTCCCCCTCGCCGTCTGCGTCCCCGACGACGTGGGTCTCGGGCACGGCGACGAGCGAAGGCGTCGACAGCCGGAGGGAGGAGAACGGCGAGCGAGCAGGGACGTATAGGCTCTGCGTCGCACGGCGGTTCGAGCCTGCCGTCGAGCTAGAGTTCCGGCGTACAGCGCCGATGGAGGCGGCCCCGGGTGATGGGACGGGGGACCACGACGAGGACGACGTATGCGAGAAAGAGGGGGAGGTGGACATTGTCGAGGGTGCGGGCCCCGGCTCGGGCTTGTTCAGAAGCCGGTCGAGGATGAGTGAGGGCGGGCGGGCAGGCGGGGACGACAGACGGGGAGGCCGTTCCTGTGGTCGTTGGACAAGTGTGAAGTCGGGAAGGGAGGACGACGCGCGTCGTTGTGACTCATGCGGCTCGCCGTAGAGATACGGGGGCGAGCGGACAGCGAGAGGGGAAGGGGATAACGGGGAGAGCGCGACATCTAGAGAGGACGCCACTAGGTCTTCGAGGAGATGGGATACGTAGTCGGGGAGCAGGATGTCCCCCATTTCAGCGAGCAGCGTGTCTCGTGGGCGGGGTGGTACTGATGGCTCGATGCGAACTTCGCTACCTGACACCCCGGGGGAAAGCGGAGAAGAGGTGGAAGGCAGCTTGAGAGTCGCGAGCTTCAAACGAGACGCTACGGCGGTACGCTCGCTGGATTCCTCGGACACACAGGTGACGTCCGACGAGCCAGAGTGCCTCCGTGGCGCATCTTTCCAGTCAAATGACTTGGAGCGGGCGCGCAACTCTACCGGAGATCGCATGGCGAGGTCCAGTGCGGAGGGCCGCAACTGCATGGCTTGGACTTGAGAGATAGTTTTCCGACGATAGAGCAAGGCCGAGCCATTAGTGGGGCTACGGCCAGCAGAAAAGACCACGCGAGTGGGTGAACGCTGCATGAACTTCTGCAAGTTCATCTCGGCTCGACTTATGGAGGGGGCAGGAGAATTGACAAGTGGGGGAGGTGTCTCCGCAATTGGACTGCAGAGTTTCGTGAGGAGGTTGTGAGTGAGGGCGGACTGGTCTTGCCTGACGGCAGATCTCCGTTCTTCTAACCATGCTTCACGTTGCAGGGACTTGACCTCTTCTGGAGTAAGTCCTTTCTCCTCCTTCTGAGCGAGAGAGGCACGTAGCCTGGCAGCAGACTCTTTCGCCTCTTGTGCTTGGGAGCTCAGAACGCTCGTAACCTTCTCGAGCGCACGAATTTGGAGTTCTTCTGGGGATGTTTCCGTAGAGGATGTCTGTACGGCCGTCCTAAGTGCGCTCTCGGCTTGCGCATAGCGGGATTGTCTTCGTGCGGCAAGAACAGCGGGTGAGGCAACAGTTGTGCTTGAGCCTGGAGTGGAAAGTCCGGGGCTCAGGAACTTTGGCGACTGCATGGTGGGGTTCGGACGACCGAACGTATGGCTGGTGTCGGGAGTCCTACAGAGGATTTAATGAGGGACGGAAGATGGTTATATGCGCGACATACCTTATGGACAGGTAGGATTGTCGATTGGCGGATAGGTAATGTGGTGTCGCATGCGCCTAAGGGGACAGCTATAGTAGTGGTCTGAGCGGTGCGAGGGAGGCGTACTTTTGATGTGTCTGGCAATAACGCCTCGCTCTCGGTAATTATGCGCAGGCCCGTGGATTTTGTGCGTCTGACGGTAAGACCTGTAGGAAATGCCGGGGCAGAAGGGGAGCTTTCAGGCTCCTCCAGCTGGGGCAGGGTTTCGAGGATTCGTTGGCCGAGCATGACGTGCGGGAGCGAGCGCGCTTAGAAGTATGAACGATGCGAAGGAGAGAAAGGTTGTCCCAGACAGAGCGAGTACGAAGGGAGCGTAGGGGGAAAGGAGCGAAATTAAAGAGAAGACGACCAGGCCATGGTAGAAGGGAAGAGGGAAACGCGCCAGGCGAGGAAGACCGCGCAGAGGCAGGAAGGAGGCGAGCAGGTCGAGACAGGGTCGGCGAGCGCGCGACTCAGCGAGACTCTCTCCGGAATCCGTGACACGCTCGACGCGAATCGCGATCACCTGCTGCTGCTCCGATCACTGGCCAATAAGCGGCCATTGCAATTCACTTCCCCCGCCGTCGCCATCCTCGCCCCCGTCCTCCTCTCCCTCGTCGCCGTCCGCAGCCTCGCGCCCGACGTAGCCGACCTCGCCTGTCATTCTTCAATAAAGATTTCATAGACTTGCCTTCACCGTGGGCGTCCACAGCCGCTGCCATACACCCCGTCGACACCCACCGTCGCCCCCCGGACGTTATGCTGCCGCGCCACACCGCATACACCCACTGAAACTTCCTCATCCGGGAACCATAGCGCCGCGGGCCTGTCTTTTACGAGACCGTGTGCGGTTGGTAGATCGCAGAACACTGCCTTGTTCGGCGGAAAGCCTATCGGATCACCTCTTTCCCCACAAGGCATAATCCCCGAAGTCTCGTCCAAGGCTTACGTACGGCGGCCTGACCACGGCGCATCCATCGGTACATGTATATGTACTTGCTCCGGTATACAGTATGGAATGCCTCAAGGAACCAGTCGTTTGTTCGCAGTGAGTAAATACACAACTGTCCACAACGCTCGGTTACCAACCTGTGTTTATCGGCAGAATGTCCTCCCAAACAGATCCCCTGTCCCTCGTGGTACCGCCCTCAAGAACATCGAGCACCTGACTAGTTCCCCATTTGTGACCACTCGCCCTGCGCTCTAAACCCTCAGGCCTTCGGCACCAGCACGTCAGACTGCGCCCTTTCTCGCCTCACTTTATGCCGGGCCGATCTTGTAGAAGTTACCAGCCCGCACCACACACTCCCTTTCGCGACATTAACGTCAGCGGTCTTTAATCCTCCGCAATCCGCCTTCTCCATCATGCAAGCGCTTCTTCCGGGCCCACTTACGGCGTCCCCTGGGTCACGATGGCTTCCTATCTCCGCTGAGCATATGCATCACTCTTCTTCGGAGTCGAATCTCGCCCTGTGCTGCGACTCGTATAAGAAGCGACTGCCCACAGCCGACACCTCCCAAGGACGTAGCTGAAGAGAACCGCTCGCACTTATGGTACACCTGCCCGGTCCCTCTTGGGTGGCTTCTGCCCTTGGGTTTATTTTTTTGACCTTGGTCCAAGGACAAAGCAGCATACCCAACACCTTCCCTCACGCATGGCCGGGTCAGCCCAAGGGCAGCTTCAGTGCTGACAGAGCCGCGTGGCAGAAGTGTGGGTCGTCAGTCGTTCCTTCATATGAAGTTTTGAACTGACGCAACCATCCACTCGTCCAGATTTCGAGGTCACAGACAAGCTCCCTAACATCACGGGGTCACTTCCACGCAACTATGCGGGCAACATCCCTGTGAATCGCGCGGGCCATCCGAACGATACCCTCTTCTTTTGGGCGTTTGAGAAGCCCGGGGCAGCTGGTTCCTTGGTAGCACCTGCGAGCAAGCACAACACAGAGCCGTGGATTATTTGGCTACAGGGAGGGTGAGCGTTCTCGCAGGTTGCAATGTACGCCGCAAATCTTACCGCTGCGTTCTAGTCCGGGATCCTCAGGCATGATTGCCCTTACCACGGAGGTACGCCGTGACTTAGGATCCCTCGAGCTTTCGCTCACTTATGGAGTATAGAACGGTCCAATTCATGTTCAACCTGACGGCACCTGGGTTCACAACAACTTCAGTTGGAACACGCTCGCAGACACCATTTGGATCGATCAACCCGTAGGTCCGTCACGATCTCCCGAGGTGCAAATGCTGTAGGCACGATGTTGAGCATCAAATTCGTTCCCTTTAGGCACTGGCTTCTCGACTTCAGACTCTACTGGATACAGTACGCTCACGGCAGTCAACTAGCTCCGAAGGCAACCATACTAATTAGCTGTGTCATAATTCTAGTTCCCGATGAAGACCAGATGGGTGAAGACTTCGTGAGGTACTCTCACACTGTGCATACATTCTGTTCTCACATATTATGCAACTGCAGCTCGGTTTCCTCTCGAATCTCGTGCAGGTTTTCCCAAGCCTCGCAACACGCCCTCTGTTTCTGACAGGCGAGAGTTACGCCGGGACGTACATCGTGCGTCTCCTGCGAAAATTACCATCTGTTTTTGTACCTGTTAACGGCCGTGGTATAGCCCTACATCACAAAACATATCTTCCAGAGCGCGAAACCGCCTGTCAACCTGCGCAAGATCGCTATCGGTGACGGCTCCCTGGGGTCCCAAGCTACAGTTGAGATGCTGCCCATTGTAAGCCGTTGGACCTATCCGTTCATGCCAGTGACAGAGTTTGTATGCTGACCCGGCACGCGTCTGATACACAGCTCAACGTAATCGAGACGTACCCCGCACTCATAGGCTATGACCAGGACGCCTTCAGCTTCTTCCGCGAACAGTAAGCTCGCTTTCTCCGCTCTGGTATTCGCATATACAATCAACCCACCATGCAACATCCAGAACCCATCTTTGCGGGTACGATCTCAACCTGACCTACCCGCAACGAGGCGGCCACTTCCCAACCCTCAACCTCACCCTACCCACCGACGGCGCGTCCGCCTCGCGCCTATCGCGCCTCAGCCCCACGCACGACACCGAGACGCACGAGCGCACGCTCCACGCCGCCGTCTCGGAACGGTTCGCGGCAGCGTACGGCAGCCCTGCCCTCGCGAAGCGCGCGGGGCACTTTGAGCGGCGCGAGGCCGCGCGGGCGCAGTGGAAGCGGGATCTATCCGGGCGCGCGAACGGGACGATCGATCCGCACTATGGGTGCGACCTCCTTGACGAAGTGATTGATTACGCAGTAAACTTCACGTTCCCGTGGTGTGAGTGTCTGCCGCATACGCAACGCCTGCTTTTGGTTTTGGCTGATAATGGATTGCTCGCAGCCAACGGGGGCTTCGACGTGTACGACGTGCCCGATGCGACGAACCCTGAGCCGTTCAAGAACGCCTCCGCCTTCTTTAATGACGACCGGACACGCGCCGCCCTACACGCGCCAACCTCCAAGGACTGGATCCGCAACTTCAACTATCCCTTCGGCTCCAAACACGACCGCTCTGTCGGGAACCAGTACGGCGACCCATCTGTCGAGCCCGCGGCGTTCCTCTCCGAGCTTGCTGCAAACGCCTCCGCCGCCAACGTCTCTATCGTCTTCTACTCCGGCAACGACGACGCGCTCGTGCAGCACCACGGGACGGAGGTCATCATCCAGAACATGACCTTTGGGGGCACGCAAGGCTTCTCGCGCCGCCCGTCGACGCCGTGGTTTGACGACGAGGGCGCATTCGCGGGGATCGTGCACCAAGAGCGCGGGCTCGCGTACGTCCTATTCAAGGGCGCGGGCCACCTCGTGCCGATGTGGCGTCCGGCGCAGGCGTTGGTATTCCTGCGCGAGTTCGTGCTTGGAGACAATCGCAACGGGACGGTGACTGCGAGGGGCGTTGTAGGAGGAGAGGATAAGGCGCTTGCAGGGGAGTTCATGCCTGGAGGGAACGAAATCTTCTTTGGATCTTCGGCAACGCAAGGTACTTCGACCATCCCGGCCGCGACACAAGCTGCATGGAGCTCCTTCATCGCGACGGCCACTATTTTCCCGAAAAGGGTGTCGGCGAACACAAACTGAGTAATGGGGGGTCGAGGTTGTTGGCTGCGACTGGCTCTGGCAGGTATATGTTTGCGACCACAGCTGTTATGTCGTTGCCTATAGCATCGCCGATTCAAGTCCTAAAATAGTTCTATGAGAAGCAGGTTCAGCATTCTCCGTAGCATATAGTAATGGGTGAAAGGTGTTGCTCACCTTGAGTGCTGAAAAGACGCGGGTATTGTACAGCAAAGGAGCATATCACGCGTCCTCGTCAAACGACAGTAGCTTCTTCTCCGGTTTCTTGGATTTCTTCTTGGTTCCTTTTGTAGCAGCAGCCTTAAGATCGGCTAAATCGTCGCGGCCGTCACCGACAGCCTTACGTTTGGCATTCTTGCCTTTCGCGCTGCCGCCAGATGAGAACGAGAGGCCTTGATTCTTCGCTGGCTTCGAGTCTGCGACTGTACTAGAGTCGCCAGTCCCTTTCAATTCTGCTTCTTGTGTCGTAGGCTCCGGTAAAGGAGGCAAGCCCCTCGCTGCGTAAAAGAACAGGATCCATGAGGCTCGGTGAAAGCATCGCGGCGTTGAACTACGAACGCACCTTTCCGTCTCTCGTTCTCTGCCTCTCTCTCCGTTAGATGCTTCCCTTCCTTCAGCACTACCACCTGCGGTTTCTCGTCTCCATCGTCCTCGTCCGCGCTCCCCGGGTCATCGTCCGGACGCTGTGGAATGGCCGGACGGCGCGGGATCGGGGGTCTGCCTGAGCCATCGTCCTCGAACTCGTCGTCTTCCTCATCTGAGCCCCCGCGGCCACCTCCTGAGCCTTGTTGCAACCTCCGTAGAAACGCGGGCACTTGTGCCTGGTACGTCAGCCTTGAGGATAGCTGGGCACGAGTGGGCTCTTTAGATTTGGACATAGTCAACGGTGCGGAAGTCTGAAGAGTCACGAAGCTTCCGGATAAGCAGGAAGTTTTGGAGTCCTCAACAAGTGTCCTGTATTGTCGTGGTGGAAGACGAGTGGAAGAAGGAGCAGACCTTGCCGAAGGCGCTCGCTTCCACCGTACTTGACCTCGTCCAACATCCTGCTCATCCCGCGTTCGCGCTCTCTTCGGCGTTTTTGCAAACCTCTAAAAGGTTGATACGATGTTTCGTGCCACGGGAGTACGCCTTGCAGAATCTATCTCGAAACAACCTCTGAACCTCCGTGAAGCAAGCGCGGCACTGTTGCCTCCACTCCCGTACGTACAGTGCAGCCCTCTTACCGCGTACGCCGAGTGCTCAAACACGGCTCGTTCTTGGTTGCTACAGACTTTACCGTAGAATACTTAGAGCTCACACGTATCTGCCACGCGAGATGCGGTCGCTCGGGGACGATTACGTGAAAGCTGGTGAGCATTCAGAGTCTTTTTACGAAGTTGGGACGGACTGATGCCTCCTGCAGAGTTCCGTAGGCACAAGGACACTACAAACAAGGTCCACATCATCGGCTTTCTGTCTCAGTGGAAGGTGTACCTCGATCAACTTCCCTTGGGCCCTGATGGTGCAGAGTTCTTCCGTGGTAAACCCCTCGACCCGACAACACTGGAGAAGGTATGCGACCTCACGATTACAAACAAATAAGACCTCTTCGCTAAGACACGCGATTCATAGATGTCAGCCGAACAACTAGGCCAACTGTACGAGGTTATGCACGCAACGAAGGACGTGTGGAAACCGGTGCCGTCCCACTACGACGGCACCTCTCAGTCGTGACTCTGTTTTACCTCACTATGATCCGGTGTTGAATGGATGGTGAGTATGAATCACCTTTGAGAGACTCTACCTCTGACTCCATGCACAGTAATCGTGATTATTTTAGTACTTCCCGTTGGTTCAATGCATCTACACTCGTACGTAGCGAACACCTCGCCGGTCCCGCCCGGGTTTCCTGGACATAGACGAGTTCACGGTTGGCTTGCCCCTCACGCTTCCCTCGTTCGCCCGAGTCTGTGCGGCACAGTACGGGATGGAGCTGCTTAGTGTACGTGCGCCAACTATCTAGGACGTTCCCGCTCCCACCTTCTTTGTAACACCCCTCCGGCCCGTCCTGCTCCTATGATTCGCCTACCGCCTACTCCCGTTACTCTCCGTCTCCCGTCGGACGCCGTTCAGTCATCACGTGGGTATTCCTTTCCTTCGTAGCGCCGAGTGCATTCCCTGAGAGCAGAGCGTTCCAAGGGCTGCTCGATCGGGTATATAAGGCTAGGTCAGAGGACCTAGATCTCTCACAG
Source organism: Grammothele lineata (assembly GCA_002150815.3). Lineage (NCBI taxonomy): Eukaryota > Fungi > Basidiomycota > Agaricomycetes > Polyporales > Polyporaceae > Grammothele > Grammothele lineata. The sequence goes on along the minus strand of NDFF03000129.1, from coordinate 21,942 downwards.
TCCCTCTACCTCCCTCAGCACTCTCAAGCACTTCGCAACGCCTCTCGCACCAGCAGCCATGTCTCAATCCCTCGTATGTGCATCCTATCTAGCGTGAAGGAATAGGCCGTTGAGCGGCGTAATTACCATTCATAGAAGCTCAACTCGTCTAGCGAGCCCTTCGCTGATCTGCCCCCGATCTGCACTCAGCTCCTCGAGGCGAAGGCTAAGAAGGGTAAGAGCGCCCATGTGCGGTCAGCAGGACCGAGTCTCACGTCATGCATCCCTGTAGGAATGACTTTTGAGGCTATCGGTAAGGCAATTGACCACGACGAGACCTGGGTTGCGGCCCTCTTCTACGGACAGGTCTGAGACCGTTCTCCTTCTAAGTGCATGTTACTGACGTGCGTGGTGTTAGGCCAAGGCTACTAATGAGGAGCTTGCGAAGGTCGGCGAGCTACTGGATATCCCGAGTACCAGCCTTACCGCTGAGATCGGTGAGAACTGGTTCCCGCGCCGTGGTCTCGGCCCGGTACCTCCCCAAGACCCTCTGCTTTACCGTCTCTTTGAGGTACGTGTCCCTCGTCCCCTCCTCTGGGGACATTGTGGCTAGACGACCATTTCAGGGTGTGCTCGTCTACGGAACGCCCATTAAGGCCCTCATTCATGAGAAGTTCGGTGACGGTATTATGTCGATGATTGACTGCAAGGTCAGCGTCGACAAGAAGCCGCACCCGAAAGGCGACCGCGTCGTTCTCACGTTCGAGTAAGTCCGCCATATGGTCATATTCTTCCTCTGTCCGCTAAGCTACAACTCCACCTTTCTAGTGGGAAGTTCCTCCCTTACCTGCGCTGGTGATTGAGTGATAGTACGGGGACATTTCGTACGAAGCAGAAATGACGTGTAGCAGGACAAACATTGTACAATACATCACCATTCCTTGCTCATGCGCAACTGCACGCATCTATTGTCATCAAGATCTACACATACAAGGGACAAGCCTTCAATCTTACAACAATTCAACGTTACCGTCCGAGCCTCGATCAAGCGACCTCGATCGCAAACCCCATAGCGCGTTTCCCAATCGCGTCCACAATGTCATCCGGCTTGCCTACGCCCGTGCAATTACCCTCCCCAAGGTTGCGAGGGAAGTCCGGCGGCGCGACTCCCTCGAGGAAGCTGTCCTTCTGCCGTTGCACATACGCAGCGTTAATAGCCGTGTAAGGCATCGCCGGAATGTACATGACGGTCGAATCTTCCTTGCCGACGTGTTGCTTTTCCACAGCATGGATCACGTCCTACGCTAGTGTCAGTAAACTCGTACTATGCAGGCAGATTGGAAGATACGGACGCAGTGCCAGAAGACCATATCTCCAGGGTAGACCTTCGGTACCGATACCATCGTCTCATCGAGCTTAAGGTGAGGATGCGTCGTGGTGTTGGGGCGAGGACCGATGAACGCCTCGTTGAACGAGTAGATTCCATGGAACTCCGGGTTCGAGATGTCTGACATTTGCGGTGAGCCATAATCATACATGTCCGTAAGAGCGCTACCCACCGTATTTCCAGTCGTTGGGGTCAAACGACTCGGCGCTGCAACCCTCCTTAGGCGAGAAGAACGGCCGAATGATTGTGTACGCGTTAGACAGTATCACACTTGGGAACACTTGCAGAGTTCCTTCGTTCGGTGCTGTCTCGCTCAGCGCGAGCCAGCCCTGGTAGGTCCGGAAAACAGTGGCCTTTGAGATCTCGAACGTCAGCCACATCAGCGCCCTCCACACAAGAGGCGCGGGATCAGAGACGCAACCACCGTGCTCACCTGGTTGGGACGGCCGTACAGCGAGCTACGAGCATGGATGCGGTTCTCGAGGTCGTACGGGTCGTGGTCCCGCCAGTTGCCCGAAAGGATGTCGGCGAAGCAGGAGCGGAAACACTTGTCTTCCCACCGCTCGATGCCTCCGCCTAGAAGCGGCGTTGTGTCAAACACATGACATATGTCGGAAAGTGTGACAAGAACGCACCATCGACATGAGGCGGGTGCGCATCCCACTGCACGCCAGGGTGGCGGATACGGAAACGGTCCGCGTACATCAACGGCGTCTTGAGGTCGACCTCGTCGAGCTTATCGCCTGTCTTGGTGTGGTACATGTTGTTGAGCCAAGTCGTTGCGCTGAGCACGTTGGGATGCGAGCGGGCGCGAATCTGCGACTTTGTCCAGCTGAGGATCGCGCGAATGGTCAATCTAAGAAGCAACGGTGCATGTTTCCGATCTATTGACGCACTAGAGCTGGAAGAACTGCTTGTCGTTCTCTGGCATGCCTGGATGTCGATGTCAGTCGCTGCTCCGACGTCCGTCGTCAGGAAGATGATAACTCACCATCTACGGGGTTCTTAGAGACGTACTCGCGCAACCACGCCTGCCAAGTCCTCGCTTCTGCGTCGTCCACGACATCACGGATAACCACGCATCCTTTCCTTCGAACCTCTGCAAGGCGCTCCGAGCTCAAGCTACCGAGCTCGCTGAAGTTCACTTCGGGGACGCCCTGGGTACAAATGCCGAATTCGCCTCAGCAACGTGCCACGAACAAGAGTTGGAACGTTGACATTTAGCACTCACAGCTGATCCCTGAGTGGCGATCTCTTTGGTCGTTTTCTCGAGCTCGGCCAAAATCTCGCCCCATGCCTTCGTAGCGCCTGCCTCGAAGTCGGGGAACGATTCCGCGATCTCCCTTTTGAGCTCGACGAAGCGAGGCGGAAGAGGTCCGAATTGACTCTGTTGTGCCATATGGAAGTTAGAGGTTAGAAGGCTGGCGTTTAGCGAGCGTCGAGGTCCCAAGGTAGGCCACCCCCGTCGTTATATACCTCACCATGGCGGCACGCCGGATGACGCCTTCTTGCGTCCATTAATACTAACTCCGCGGCATGTCGGCCTCCTCAAATCGCATATCTCGAGGACAATATGTCAAGGGCGATCACAAGGCCCCCCTATATTAGTACAAGAAGATCACGAGGGAGAGTCCTGGAGAGCCGGACGGAACGTTAGCCTGGGGTTGTGGCCGCGGTCATCGTGTCCATCGACACATGTTGTATTGAGGCGATAAGGGCGATCGACCATCTGATCAGGTATTTGCCATGTATTTGTGCCGCCTGTGAGCCCGGATTACAGCGTGAACTTTCAGTCGCCTTCAATGGAACATATGTCACCTCCAGAGGTACTCTCGGCATGACTTCGGAGAAACTCTAAAACACGTCCCGGTCTTCATGAGCATTTTTAGGAGTGGGTATGAAGTCGCCGGCAGCCTTTTTGGACCTTACTTCTCTCGATAAACGATCAGGGGTGCTTCTTCAAGACATCGTGGTGGGCACGCGGACAGCACGTACGATAGCAAACTCCCAGACTCTTGAGAGCCCCGTTGTAGGGTCTGGACACGACGCTTGTGTGCATGGAATCCACGACAAACGGTGATGGATTAGTGATGTGATGATAATCAAGAGATAGCACTCGCAGTAATTATACTCGTGACATAGGACAGACCCAGAGATGAAGCAACACGTCAACGGGAACACCCGTGTTGTTATTGCTCCATCTCGGGCTCCTCGCCCGCGTATTCTTCACCTGTATACTCTTCACCCACGTACTCCTCACCCACGTACTCCTCACCCTCTTCGTCATCCACAATGGCCTCTTGGTATTGTTGATATTCGGCACTAAACGCGCTATTAGTATAGAAGCCGAAGAAGGGGATATATCAAATGCCTACATCAGATCCTGAGTGTTGCTCTCTGCCTCGGAGAACTCCATTGAATCCATTCCCTCCCCGGTGTACCAGTGAAGGAAAGCACGGCGCTTATACATGGCGGAGAACTGTAGATGTAGAATTGCATGAGAAAAAGCTCGGAAGCGTGGAAGTTTCCACGACGTACTTGAGCAAGGGTACGCTTGAACAGCTCTTGCACGGCGGTGGAGTTCGACAGGCAGGTCGCAGCTTGCGTTTGCCCCACGGGAGGTACAGAACAAAGGGAAACGGACACGTTATCCGGAATCCATTCGACGAATTGGGCGGAGTTCTTTCTCTGAAGGTCGAAGACCGCCTGCTCGGCTTCTTGAGACGCAACTTTGCCTCTGAAAATGGTCGCCGCAGTCAAATAGCGGCTGTCGAGGACGGTAAGTAACCTCCTTCCATCGTAACAAGAGGACCAAGAGGACCACCTACCCGAACCGAGGGTCGCACGCGACTAGGAGGTTGGCACGATCGAACAAGCTATACGTCGATAAGTTCGGGAGATTTATTCCTGGTAGAGTATACGTACGCGTTTGTCAAATCCTTCGTGTTCCAGCGATGGAACGCTCTTGCCTTGGGGTCGTAAAAGGGCGCATAGCTAGGCATGAGGAAGTGAAGCTAACAGAGTAACGTCAGCATCGCGCGAAACAGGTGTGTCTATGAATAGATCTACGGACACGCGGGAAGGGGATCAGGTTCATTGCGAGCTTTCGAAGGTCGCTAATAGACACAAGTCAGCATCACAGCAAGGAATGTCAAGGAACAGACGTGCCCATTAAGCTGGCCGGGGAAGCGAAGACTGGTGCTAACGCCACACATGACTTGGGCAACGACGCTGTTCAAGTCGTCGAACGAAGGCTGTTTAACTTTGAGGGTCCGCTGCGTAACATCGTACAGCGCCTCGTTATCGATGCAAAGCGTCATGTCGCTGTTCTCGACCAACTGGTGCACTGAAAGCATCGCGTTATATGGCTGGCACACATTTCGTCAGCATGAACTAAACTAGGTAACGATCACAATCGTACCTCAACAACAGTCTCGGAGACCTGGCAGAAATTGTCAATAAATCGACTCTTCATGAGCACGCGGAAAATATACCTTAGGAGAGGGCAAGATAGAGTACGTCGACATCATCCTATCGGGATATTCCTGCAGTATTCACATCAGGGGGCTGACGGCGCAGAAAGGAGTGCACACAACTTCTCGGAATTTTGACAGCATAAGGGAGCCCAAACCTGCGCCCGTACCTCCACCAAGCGAGTGGAGGATCTGGAAGCCTTGGAGAGCTTCGCATGATTCGGTTTGCTTGCGGACGAGTTCCTGGATTTACAACCATGGTGAGTTACATTCTGGGTGCCGGTACCTGCCGGCAACCTACCAAGATGGTGTCCATAAGTTCCGCCCCTGTCAAGATTTATCAGCTAAATGTCTTGATGTGCGCAGAGACCGTGTAGAACGTACCCTCGGTGTAAACTATCGCCGGTATCCAAGCGTATACAATCAGCCACCACCTACATGGAGAAGAAATGACACTCACATCCTTTCGCCCAGTTGTTTCCTGCACCACTATTTCCAGTCACGTATGTGTCCGGCCGGTACAATTTCCCGAGGGGCCCAGAGCGAATCTATAGCCATACCAGTCAGAAGAGGCTAAGACGGCTAGACATGGAACTCACGCGATCACATACGCCCTCCTCTAGATCGATCTGCACGCTGCGAGGCACATACTTGTTGGGTAGTCCTGAATGCTCTATCTCGGAGAAGAATACTCCGACCTGTGGTGGTGCGCATGCGATTATTAGTTTGCTGCGTTCGTCGAGTGGCGCAAGACATGTGTACACACTCGAGGGAGCTGGAGGGAGTCGTTCCCTTGATAGTGCTAAGTGAATCCTCGTGTCAATACGACGCGATCTAAGCCGGAGATAAGAACATGGTGCTCACCCCTTCCTCGTCTAGACCATGCTCCGCCAGGAGCATTCGCCAGAAGCTCTCTCCGATCTGGTTTCCCGCCTACGTCACAAGCCATAATGCAAGTGAGCTATTCTCTTCCAGTCTCGAGGTAAGGTCCGGACAGTGTGCTGACCTGGCCTGTCTGAGAACCGAGGCGAGAGCGTGAGTTATGCGCGACGTGAACGTTTGAACGCGTGGACGGATGGTGGACACATACCTGTACGTTTATGATCTCTCTCCCGGGCATGGCGGACTACACTCTCTGCCTCAGAGACTCGAAGATGATGGGTTCCGTGAGGGAGAGCGCGTCGCGGGGCTGAATGCGGGGGGCGATGGGGATGGAACTGACGGGAAGCGCAGGGCTGAGGGCCAAGTTCGGGGACAATTTATGATGAGGTCACATCCGGGGCTGCCGATCCAAGCGACAGCTCTCGACCACGTTTTCGCGCCGGGCCGGCCTCTTGTCGACATCATCCTCCGCCGGCTCACCGGCAGTCGGGACCAGCCGAGGCGCGCTCTCCCGCTTCTCGCCTCCGTCAAGGATCGCTGTTTCGTAGAAGACAAAGTCTGATTGTGCGAGGGGTATCAAGGCGTGTGCTACATTATACGAGCTAGCGCTACAGCTGATAGAGTGCTACAGGGGGTGTGGTATGTACAAAACAACTCAGAAGAACGACCACAGCCGGCTGCGGTTCTTCAGCTGTCTGTGCCTCCGTACACCCGAGACGGCTACCTCCGGGGTCGGCGACCGCTCTCCGCTCACCACCTCATTCGGGGACTCAGCGGTCGTGGACGGCGCCGCACGCCTCCGAAAGACCTTGCGAACGCCATACTCACGTTTGCTGCAAAGGAATTCGTCAGCATGTCGAGCAGGAGTCACCAACAGCGATAATGACTCACCAGGCGGTTCCCGTCGAGCTCGCGTCCGCCTCCAGGAGTCCTCTCCTAGAGGGTGTGATGGAGCGGCCGGTAAGGGTAATGGTCCTACCGCTGAGTGCCGCGTCAGAAGAGGGTGCAGTGGCGAGCACTGATGAGCTATTCGTTGAGGGGGATCCGACAGAGCCGGGACCGTTCAGGATGATCGTCGAACCAGCATTCGCAGCACTATTGGTGCGGGAACCATTAGCCTGAGACTGTGAGGAGGTGCTTGCAGAAGCGGCCGAAACTGATGACGTAGCCGTGACTCCGGCAGAGGATGAGGAGGCGAAGGAAGATGGGCCTGACGATGCGGGACCGGTAGACTGCGCAACACTATCTGACGTAGGGGCTGCAGTCACCGTGACTAGAACCGTGCTGACAACAGTGGACGTGGTGATAGTAACGGATTCCGATGGGGTGCCGGAAATTTGGGACGAGGTTGACGAAGCAGCAACGCTAGTGGAATCAGACGATGCACCCGAGGTAGAAGATGTCGACACTGTGACTGAACTTGATGACGCGCTTGAGGAGTACGAGTAAGACGACCCGGACGCCACGGACGATTGCGAAGCATTTGAGGACCCGGTCGTCCCGTTGCCGAGGAAAGGGGTGGGGACGAACGTTGAGTTGGGACTAGGGGTGGGCAAACCTTGGGGATACGAGTCTTGGAAGATGTCATTCTGCGCGCCGTCCTTGAAGTTGTACAGATCGGTGTAGAAAGGTGGCGCATAAGTGCCCTCAAACATCTGCATTGGGAACATATACGTTAGCTAGCGTGTCGCTACCTGATGACACCCATAAGGCACGCACGTTGTTGCGCTCGTTCTGGAACCAGTAGAATGGCTGCTTGGCACCGTAAGTGCAGTTTCCGGGTGCGGCATCAGGCTTGCCATAGTCGGGATCAGCGCCGCAACGGCGAGGGACTTGAGGTTTAGCAAGAGGGACGTCCGAGGTTGAACCAGTGATGTTGCATTTGAAGCCGTTCATGTAGTCTGTAGCGAGAAAAGGTTAGTTAAGGATAATTCGGATAGCTTTCGTTTCAACGCACTCTGCTCTCCTCCGCTGTCAATCTATCACAAATGTTCGTCAGTCAGAGTGCGTAATAGAAGGCGAGAACTTCAACTCACAGCGTGAACCCAGAAGAAAGCGCAGTGGCAGCCGCCCTCGGGGCACGGGGGCATCCGGTCCGGGACCTGGAAGTCCGTGAAGCGTGTCCAGACACACGTCTGGTTGATGCTGAACACCGTGAAGTCCTCGGGCTGGATCTTATTCACATCGCTCTCGTACGCGATCGCGAGCGCGCAGCCCTTGAGGTCGTTAAAGCCACTTGCGTGCATGGCGCCCGTCGGGTCGAATGAGCCGTTCGAGCTGGGACATGGGTTGTCGCCGCTGCGCACGTCACCGCCAGGGGACGATGCGAAATAAGAGGTGAGGCCTTTGTCGCAGGCAAGCTCAGTGGTGGCGGGTTGACCAGCGGGAAGCTCGAAGTAGTCGCCCTCGTTGGGTGGGAAGTCGAGATGACCATGGAACCACCATTGGTTAAAGTCCATGTTCATGAGTGGTGCGACGGGCCGGTTGTCGTAGTTGAAGGCCGGGTGAGGGTTTGTAACGTTGAAACCATACATGCTTGGATGCCATATGGCTGTGGCGGAGTGAGTCATACATCCTAAACGAAATGAGAACAGAAGACTCACAGATGTGGGCGGATGCCAAGGGCAGCGCGCCTGCAATGGAAAGCAGAAGTGAAGCGATCATGACGGAATGTGTCAATTAGCGTTGAGGGTATTCGTGTCTTGTATTCGAGCCTTCGGAAAGCTTGGAAGTCTAGGGAAGTCTAGGATTGACGTTGGCACAGCCTAAGGAGATTTGAAGAGGTGAGATCCCCGAGAACCTGTCTCTAAGGGTGAAAAGCCGGAACACCAAAGCGAGAGAGTGGGGAGAATCGAGCTAGTCGATGCGGGGCGTCGGACACTCGCCACAGCGCAGATATACAGCGTCGGTTGGCGGGAGAATAAGAATCTATTAAAAGAGTAGTCATTGTTGTTCAGTGACAACGGGCCGACGTAACCTGGAGGAACAATAGCGGCGTCAGCGCATGCAGCGACAGCATACACAGGTTTAGCGCACTAACCATCCCATCACCATCCTCTGTATGCCAATACATGCAACTCGCAGTCGCATGTCTGGTCTAAGCTAGCTAGGTTGCTATTCAGTGGGCGTGAAGGAACGGCCTGAGCGGGAGTGCAAGGAACAAGCTGGGCGCCTCAACGAGCCGAAGGCGCTTATTCATAGTGTCCAAAGCAACGCAAACAAACACGGCCACGTGATTTCCTCCCATTCCATGATGACGCGCGTGACGGTCTCTCGCCGTTCTCGATTCAACCTGCACCGGTCACCGAATGCGCATCCACCGGCGCATTCGGTGACCGGTCTTACTAGAAAGACCGGGACGCCACTCCTCAGACTCCTCGCGGCTGAGGGTGACCTCCTGTCCCTACGTCATGTATGTTCTACGGCCTGTTCGGTGCGGCATTCAAGTGGCCAATAGAACGTTTAGCTAGTAGAGGGGATCCGGTGACCCCTGAACTCGTGTTACGTCACTGACACCTCCCAGTACTTACTGCATGTTCCAACAGCAAGAACATCCGCACAACGAAGGGGCCTGTCAGGGGTGACACCAACCCCATTCGCTCTTTGAATCCGCCGGTTGGCAAGCTAGAGGAGGTGAACCCCTCCGCTGATAGTAGCCTGACGCACAGATGAACGAATACCGACATCCCTGTATATGTAAGAGGAGGCGAAGTTGGTACCGGAAGGGCCATCCAATACCGTCGAGGGGCGATGTCCAACATCTCCTTACCCCTCTCTCCATCCGTGCACAAAACGTTTATATAGAGCCTGCAATTCTGCCTCTGAGTCTCACCAACACATCTTGCGAACGCCTACACTCGTACTCAACGACGGCTGCACCCCACCTCTACCAACACACCAGTCGCCTTCACCATGCATACTCTTACCTCTCCCAACACCGCCCCTGCTGGCCTTGGGCTCTCGTTCGACTCGATCACGATGGAGTCGTCCTTCTCTTCCAGCGAGGAGAGTTTCAATAGCCTCTTTTCTGAGGTTGAGCTCTCTTCACCCCCTGCATCGGGCACCGAGCCGGACTCGGACGTACGCGTTGAGGACGATGGCGACTCTTCGGACGAAGATAACTTCAGTGTCTACTCCGACGAGGACCCAGAGATGCACTATTACCAACCATCCACGGATGATGAGATGAACGTCTCTGATTTCCTTCCTTGGCCAACGTAAGTCCCCCAAAAAACTGCCCTCGTGTCCGTATCTAATGTATACCTTGAAGTCCGATGTTGAGCGGTAGGACTATCGTCGACGATCATTCAAACGTTGGTTCGAGCAGTCGACTTGAACGGCCAACCAGCCCCTCCACTCAAGACGACGGATACGACAGCGACGCGGAGCAACGACGCGAGCTCGACCTTCGCCATCGTTCCAGACCCCGCCGCACTCGCGTTACCTACCTCGTCCAGCGTATGCGGCCCAAGTTCGAGGTCATCTACCCCATCGGTCCCGTTCCCAACCAGGAAGAAGCCCCTTCTCCACCTGCGCCCCTGTTGGACGTCCCGCCCCTCCCCACAGAGGCGTCGGAGGACGTGCCCTTGACGTCCCCATCTGTGCCCTCTGCCGCGATGGAGAACTGGCTCAAGAACCTTAGTGCCGCTGAGCCTCTCGACGCTCTTTCGGACGACTCAGACGAATACGACGACCTCGAGTGCAAGTCCTCCCTCTCCCACGACTCCGACTCCTCCGACTGTGAATGTTCGGCGTGCGGTGCGGAGCCCGAGTACGTCTCCAAGGCGCTCCCTCCGCGAGTCGCCATCCTTCCGGCACTCACGCCCGAGGAGCACGCCGCACTTCTGCACGCCGTCGCCACCGGCGCACCCATCGGCGAGCTCACGCGCCCCGCCATGCTTACCGACACCGGAGCCGTCGTTGAGGTCCCGCAGGCCTCTTCGTCCGCCACGCCCGCGCCCATGCCCCTCGCGGCGTCCCCCACCGAGCTCTCCAACGCCTCCGATGACGACTTCGCGGGCTTCGCACCCTCGTTCGCCGCCAGGCGCCCTCAAGTGCGCGTCCGCATCCTGCCCGCAATCGCTGAGGCGGAGCGTGCCGCCCTTGCCGCGCTCCCTCCAGACGCGATCCCCGACGCCGACACGCTCACGCGCCCCGCAATGCTCACCGCGGACGGCTCCATCGTCGAGCTCCCCACCCCCGAGCCCGGGCCCGTGCCCGCACTCGCACCGCGCCGTCGCGAAGACAGCTTCGAGACCATCGACCTCACGGGCGAGAGCGACTGCGCACTCGAGGTCGAGATTGAGGACGTGGACGACGCGGCCGCTGCGTCCGAGGAGTCCTCCCTGCCACCACTGACGCCCGTCATCCGCCCGTGGCTCGAGGTGGGCTGCGACACTCCGTCGCCGATCAAGCTGTCCTCGCCCGTGACTGGGGGCGTCGTCCCGACCCCCTTCCGTCTCGCTGGAGCGCACAGCGCGCCCAGGTCCCCGCTGAGGGCCTCCCATGTTCCGCGCAGCGAGTAACTCTGTCTTAGGTGTTCTCGGGCAGACAGATGCTGGTCATCTTGGACTATGATGGACAACGACGTTCGTTCTTGGACGCTACACCGGATAGGACTGGACAATGATCACGGACTTAGAATATCTGCACTGTGAATATATCCTTAGACATAGAAATAGTAGATTTACAACACATACAATTACAACCCATAACGATACAAGTTGAGCCCGCATGATCCGTCGCACAGTGAACCAGGAACTTAGAAGGGATGCCACAGGCTGAACTCCTTCTGTTTCCTATCCGGAATCTGGACCCCAAACATGTCCAGTAATGTCTGCTTCTTGATGTCTTCCTGGGATTTGCGTAGTTTGCTTTATCACCAGGCTCGTCAGTCCCGCTTCAAATACACTCATAATCAGCTCACCAGACTGGACAGTGACTGGCACCAAACGGGGCCTGGTCCGTTGGCAACGCCGGAAGACCTCCAGAAGACGCTGTGGCACCCGGTAACCGTGGGGTAGGAATGTCGGTCTGGCCGGGACTTGGGACAGGGATGGTGTCGTACGAGTCGGCGAAGATGTCGTCCTGAGCGCCGTCCTTGAAGTTGTACAAGTCGAGGTAGAACGGTGGCGCGTACGTATCTTCGAACATCTGTAAGTCATATCATGCATTAGATGTGTACAGTGGACAACGCAAGGGTAACACGTACGTTGTTACGCTCGGCCTGGAACCAGTAGAAGGGCTGCTTCGCGCCGTAGGTACAATTGCCCAGATCAGCGTTTGGCTTGCCGTGTTCTGGGTCGGCGCCACAGCGACGCGGCACTTGAGGCTTCGCGAGAGCAACGTTTGACGTCGAACCGGTGACATCGCACTTGAACCCGGTCATGTAGTCTAGTAGGCAGGCGTTCAGGTCACTGAGGGATATGATGACGTCATACGAAGACTTACTCTGTTCGCCACCGCTTTTCTCCTGTGTTTGCGAATACGGACCCGGTCAGATTTACGTACGCCTCCACAACCATAGTGAGACGAGTCTTACGGAATGTATCCAAAACCATGCACAGTGGCAACCACCTTCTGGGCACGGCGGCATCCTCGTTGGGACTTGGAAATCCGTGAGCTGGGTCCATACACAGGTTTGGTTGATGCTGAACACTGTGAAATCCTCGGGTTGAATCTTCTTAACGTCGGACTCATACGCAATGGCGAGGGCACAACCCTTGAGGTCGTCGAAACCGAGGGTGTGCATGGCACCGCTGGGGAACTCGTCGCCGGGACACGGGTTGTTGCCCTGGCGAATATCGGTGTGGCCCTCGGAGGAGGCCCAGTAAGAAGTAAGACCCTTGTTGCACCCGAGTTCTGCCGTCACGGGCCGGCCTACAGGCAACTCGAAGATGTCGCCATCGTTGGGTGGGAAGTCCAGGTGACCATGGAACCACCACTGGTCGAACGTGTAGTTGGTAAGGGGCGCGACGGGGCGGTTATCGTAGTTGAAGGTCTCCATCGTGACATTGAATCCGTACATACTTGGATGCCATATTGCTGGGAGGGTGTCAGTTTGGGCGAAGACGAAGGGAAAGTGATATGGGGGCTCACATATATGGGCATCCGCGACACGGCACCCCAAGGATGCGACAACAAATGAGAACGCAGCAAATGATAGCATACCAGAAAGTCTAGCAGGCCGTCAACGACCTGCGGAGCAGTAGAGAAATGAGGACAGAAAGTGGAGCGAGAGCGATGACAAGTCTATTGAACGCCTTCTAACGCCACTGACCGTGGTATTCAACACGGAGGAAGAGCCTGAGCCTGCCCGCCTCACGCGCCGACGTCAGCCGGCGCGTGCCGAGTATGCCGAGACAGGGCGCTTCTTATTGTCCCACGAACAATTAACACTATCTCGGCAAAGTCCAGCGTCAACGGTGGTGAAAGACGTTCATCATCCCCGCATCAATCGCTGCAAGCGCAACAGAGTGTGCTATATGCTGCATGGCTACCCCGGTGAGGTTTGATATGGCCTTTGTCTGGGATACGAGGCTGAGATTTCCGCTTCTTGCTTGCTTTGAGCGGCACTTCGATCGCCTCAATATCTTCATAGATTCTCCCAGAAGTTGGCATTTCGGAGGCTAACACATACTCCTCCCCTTGCTAGTTCACCTGTCGCTCAAACAAGCCCAGTTACGGGAGCGATTCTTCATTAGGGGCTAGCGAATAGCAAAGGCCCACCGGCAGCTATTGGCCCGTTCATGGTTGCGCGAATTTCGATAATTACGTGCGGCGCGGTCAACCTCCACTGGTTCGTGGCCATTGCATGGATGCAACTTGAGTGACTGGGACGACTCGAATCTCCGCTTTTCAGGCTACGCCTCAGAGTTCAAATTGGCCCGCCCAAATCGCAAAGCGCGGGTACACCCGCGTGCGCTTTGACGAGCTAACCTTTCCTGACGTACTGCGGCGCATCAAACCTCTGGGCTTGCCCCGACGCTAACCTTCAACAAACCTTTCTTCTAACCACACGCACCACATTTTGCGTGCCCCTCCCGCTATGACCTCTGCTCGTATAAGAAGAGTGCCCGGACCTCAAGCTCTCCATCCTCCACGCTACGTCCCAATCTCCCAGCGCGCCACACTCTAGCTTCTGACTACGTTTACATAGCATCCATTCAACATGGATTCAAGCATAGACAATGACTGGTGCATCTGGCAGGACCAGACCGCCGAGTCCTCGCTGTCAGAACTTGAACTCCCACCCGTTCCTGGCGTTCCGTTTGGACCGCGACTCTATGTGCCACTGAACGCGGACGTGAGTCGAACCATGCACTATCCTGGTCTGTAAAGCACGCACTAACTTCTGTATTGCAGCACCGTTATCTTACTCCGGAACCCTTGGACCCCCCGGCGCCACCCATGTCCGCCTCGCCCGACTCTCCAGAATACGAAAGGGGACGCTCGTGCAGCCCAAGCTACTATCTACAGTACTTCTCGGAGCTAGAGGAAGAAGGCCACAAGGACAACGCTATCGACGTCGACAAGTTCGACGAAGACAAGTCCGGAGGCGGCGACGTGGTCGAGGTGCTCCTGCCGCCCCCTGGTCTCGGATTCCCCTCCTCGGCCGCACGCGTTACGAAACGCCCTAAGAAAGCTCAGTCGTCTAGCTCTGGGTCCTCTTCGAGCCCTCAGCGTTGCGGCGCATCATCTGTGCCTTCCTCGAGCTCTGGCCCTTCCTCCTCGCGGGCCCGGCCCGCCAAGCAACCCAGCACCCCAGTGCGCAAGTCCCAGAGGTTGATGGAAAAGAAGCTCCACGATCACAGCCCATCAGTTCCCTCTCCACTCAAGCATGCGGTCTTGCCGTCTCGCTCGCCTTCTGTTCAGCTCGTCTCTGCCCCGCCTCCGAAGTCTCAGTGGGAGTTCCCACCTTCGAGGGCGTCTGTCTCTGTGAGCGAAGCTTCTTCTAGCTCTGACTATGATTCAAGTTCGTCGGAGGACGACTAGGTTCGACGTTACGCTCTTTGCAATGTCTTTAATAATTCCATTCCTTTAGCTGTCTTTTCCAGGATACGTTTCTCATACACCGCCCCCTCGTTATGCTCTCATTCACTATCTTTACTCGATGTAATTTTCCCCGGTTAAGCAATAGATGAATCACTGTACACAATTCACCAAGCGAGCCTATGGTCTCATAGCACGTCTACCACGATGTCTATCATGTAACAACACATTGAATTCAGCCAAAAACCTCTAGAATTCAAGTCTGTCTATCTGTACTCGGAAAATCGGGAACCATGCAGTACATTGAACATGGCAGCCCCACTAGAGGAAGTATCGGAAGACAGCAGTCGCGAAACTCGGACGCTTTTACAAGTTACAACGATCTGGACCACCACTACAAGCCCTCAAAGGTGTAGATCGACATAGGAAAGCGAGCATCGACAACCGGCAATAGTAAATACGAATAAGCAGAATAGGTAAACGGACGGAAACTTCAGGTAGCGAGTAAGGTAGGGTGTGCGGAGGAAAGCGAAGTTTTGCAGACGACAGACGACACAGCGTGCGAACATACGCAACGCTCACGCATTACGGCCGCAAGGGCTGCGTGGACATCGACAGATCGGACAAGCTTGCGAAGTGCGTCGATGACAAGCCTCCGCGATCGCTGGGACTGATTGGTCGGGCGCGGTTCGCGAACGCGGAGGCCGGGAGCGAGGGCACCGATGTGATGGGGTTAAGTTTGATGGGTGAGGTTTGGAAAGCGCCAAGGTAGCTCATCGCGCTGTCCGGTGACGCTGGGACCGCTGCGAGGGAACGATGAACAAGGCAGGCATATTATGTACATGAAAGGCGAGTACTACCTTGGATAAAGTCATCCTGACTCTCGTTCGAGATGTTCTCGAGGGATTTCTGCTTCGTTTCGGGGATGAGCATAGTTGAGAGGATACCGGTGAGCATGAAGAAGGCAAATATCTCTAGACTGAACATGCAGTCGTCAATAACCGCATAAAAACAATAGACCAATAGCTCACATATGATCCAGGAACTTGTTCGTCCCACCGACGTCCTTCAGCCATTGGAATGCAAGTTGGGCGATGACGGCGCCAAATTTGCCGCTGGCAGCTGAGATGCCATGGGCCGTCGCGCGGTAGCGTGTCGGGAACGCCTCCCCAGGTACAATAAACGTAGTCGTGTTCGGGCCGAAGTTTTGGAAGAAGTTCGCGAGACAGTAGAGGACGACGAACACGGTCTTGCCTCCCGAGGACGCGATCATCGCGTTGTATGCGAAACCTACAATGATAGGCGCAGAAACAGAGTACTTCAGTGAGATAGTCCTGAAGCAAGCACAACGCACGACTTGCCCATGGTGAGAAAGAGGACGGTAAGTACGCTGAAACCCATGAACTGAATCGGCTTCCGGCCCCATCTGTCGATGAAGATAAAGGTCGCCCAATATCCGGGAACCAGACCTGCAACCGAAAGGATGAGGTCCCCGAGACTGAGGTTGCGAAGCGTCTGCCAGACGATGACTCCAGGAGCTAGGCTTTTGCTGGGAGATCCAAAGCCAATAGCCGCCAGGATGGTAGACGAGTTGAGTCCCAGGCCGTAGAACGCAATCTAGACCGAAACAGACGTGAGATATTTCGAAGAGCGGATACAGCAAAAGCATGATCACCCACGTCCAACGCAAACCACGAGTATGCTGTACCGATGAGTACCTTCAGGTTGACCCATTGTCCAAAGTATGATCTGAAGTCGTCCCTGGTCGCCTGGCGTAACCGAACGCGCTGTACAAGCGCGTCGGGGTCTACAGTGTACCCTTCCTCTCGGTTCAAGAGAGTGTTCACGTCGGTCGTAGCTTGCCGGATATTGCGCTCGATGTCCATGGTAAAACGGGGCGTCTCCGGGATGGTCAGACGAAAATAGACGGCGACGACGGCAGGAACGCATCCTAGGCCGATAACCAGTCGCCAGATCTGGTCCAACGATCTCAGCACGACGACAGGAGAGGTTGATGAAAAGGAATGTTTGTAGGCTGAGACGACGACAAATGAAAGGAGCGTTGCGGCTGGCAAGTCCCGCGATCTTCAGCATCCCTACATATATAACGATCCGATTCGAGACACTCACAGAGCTGTCCCCAACCTTGGTTGGCAAAAACTGAAGCCATGACCCTACCGCGTATATGCACAGACGAAAACTCCGAAGAGATAACTGCGCTAATGGGATAGTCGCCACCGATTCCGATTCCCATCTAAAAGACAGCAAACGAGGGATTAATTGTAGGCGAGGACAATGGTACGCACGACGTACAACGAATCGCCAGAAAATGAGAACACCGATGACGTTGACGCCGACACTGGGTGCGCATAATGCCTGCGCAAACGTGGCTATCATGATGATCATGAGCTCCAATCCATCTGGAGGGACTCAATGTGTTAACCGCCAAGACAGGGACACGCAGGAGACGCACAGATACGCTTGCGGCCCAAGAGGTCACCCAGCCAGCCGAACAATAATTGTCCGAAAAGCACACCAGCTGGAGTCGCAATTTTGATCCCGACCTCTTGAGGAGTGCTGAGGCTACGTTTTGACAGGGCCTCTAACGTATCGGAAGGATCCCCAACTATTACACGGCGTTAGAAGAGGAGAACGGGACGAGGTGTATGAATATTTCACCAGCACCGTAGAGGTAACCCAACATGACTGAAACGATGTTGATGGCGAAGATGTCATACCTGATGAAAGCGCAGAAGACGTCAGTTCAATTCGCCGAAACACAGTGAGCATATTGCGGATCACTCACGCATCAGTGAAGAAGCCCGCCCCAGAGACAAGCGCGACTTTCACGTGAAACCAACTGGGACCCATAAGTGAGATGTCAACGACGCGTCCACCTGACGGCAGCCCCACCGGCATACAGAGACTCGACTCGCGGGGAAGCGTGACCACTCACGAGAACTTCGCATTGTCAATTTCTTTCAACAGCGTGCGCCGATTCTCGTTGAGTTGTTTGCTTGAGAGGGGGGCCGTGGGGTTCATCTTGCGAGCGGCGTGGGCATGTGGAGAATCGAATGGATGACCCTTGTGGACATGATCATCTCCCACCAAGAGTAAGGGATTACGCATGGTCAAGATGAACGCGAAGAGGTTCAACAGCTGGCGGGGCTCACGCTGTCATGGGCATAGAGAACGCGCACAAGTCAACGGAGCGGGAAGCGCAGGGCGAGAGAACGACACCATTGCGGGAGCTAATACTTATACAGAACGAAATTGAGCCGGCGAGAGTCTGACTGACTTGCAGGGTCCGCAAACGCTCGCCGCTGGGGCTAAGCCGCATCCGTGCCTGGCGCCAGAGCCACCCAGGGCGGCTGCGCTGACGGGAATCGGTGAGCACGACCGCAACAGACGGATGGACCCAAGAGTAGATACGCACGACGTACCGGGATCTCGGTTAAACCATCCATCGACCCTTGAGTTGACCGACGACGAACGAGCCCGAACGGAGGACTCTACGGCCAACAGCGCCGCGCGCGCCACAGATCAGCCCAGACCGGCATCGCACGTTCCTCCGAACTCATTGTAGAGCTTTCCGTGGGTGAGGGTTCGCGCAACACGGCGCTCCCAGAGCCAGGAGCATTCCTGTCTTCCCAGCTGTGCGTCGAGAACTCCCCTCAAACTCTGGCCTATCATGCAATGCGAGGATGCTTGTGAACTCTCCGGATCCGGCCACCGGAATCGATGTCTGGTTAGCGCTGCGACCGGGCAACGATAGAGACGCACGTGCGATTGGGCAGGGACGAGAGGAGGAACGCTGCATCCGTGATTCTGGCGCTTCGATTGTCCATATATTGTGAACCTAAACTCAATACAGCAAAGCCGTCGGAATCCTGGGCAGCCTAGACATTCGAACAGGAAGGAAGAAGACCTGTCGACGACTGCAGTGATGCTGTGGGCGTACACCGACGTAGGATCTAACGGTGGCTGGCACTACCCTCCGAGCAGGAAACGCCTGAGTGGTCGGTTCTTGATACAAGCGCATCTCAGAATGTAAACCTTACCTCCAAACTTTCCGATTACTGTGCGTCCTCTTGCAACGAACACAACTTCGGCGTTTCTCACATGTAGACAGTCGTGGGCTACGCGCGATTGCGATTTGAGGGGTCGGAAAGAAGCAAAGTTTTGCTCCAAGAGAAAGACAACTGTGTTCGATAGTTAGACAGGTGAATATGACGAGATGTTGGAGGAGGCTGTGGCTTTCAAGCAGAATGGTCGTTGTAACAGAACCGTGTGTCAAGAAATTCTGGTGCCGAGCGGCTGGAACGGGCGCCTATAGCCTCGAGGCTACCAACTCTGCCACGTGGACTCCTCTTCCCCCCATTCTCTCTAGCTCGCACCATAGCAAATGTTATACTGGTCGCTGACGTCGCCCGTTGCACATCCAGACATATGGGTGACAGAGACGACAGCCCCACTATATCCTCCGCGATCAATAGGCGCACGTCCAGGTAAGCTATCCGTTGTGCCTACAGTGAGCTGTTAGTCATTACTCAAGTAAACTCAGATTTGAATCGCAGTGAGAGAAGGCGGTACTTTAGGGTGTGCGCGATTCTCCGCTCCGGCCATTTAAGTCCATGCTACCACCACGACAGGATGCTGTGGCGAATTGCAGCAGAGTGTAAGTAACTGGAATAGCCTTGCTTGGCACAGGCACTCAAGAAAAAACTCCACTCCGGTTCTTGAGGCGCGTATAGCGTCTCGTTTTCTGATTATGAGGGACTATCTGCTCTACTATGGTGAGCCATTTGATAATTCTGTCTCATGGTGTATTTTTGCCACGGCCCTCCAATCGCAGGTATATCAGAGAGCGTCAACTCAATCATGGATGCGGTGTTCCGAAGTTCGCTTCTATGGACTACCATTTCTATCGATGTGTTTGTTTCAGCTATTGTCATACACCAAGGCTTACCTGGACCTCGAAGTTTTCAAGGACGCCCATCTTTTGAGGCCTCAGGCACAACATACAAACGAAGCAGGTCGTTAGCAGTGCGGTGGCCACAAAGCGGCTGCAACTCACAGCTTGGTTACTCATATCTTTCATGTTGTTCTCTGCGCGACAATTCGTCAAGGATAGGTCGGTTTCGCAATCCTCTACCGTCTTCTCGAAGCTATGCGCGGCTCGCAGCCACTACGGACGGCGGCGGAGCCGACCACGGGGATGCTCTAGCGCGGCGTTCATCGCCTCGAGCTGTATGTGTGCATTATCCTGTAGGATTCGAATCCACGCACTGACAGACAGAGATTGTTGTGCAGCAGACGTTCTCAGCTGCAATAAACCGCGTGTATGCACAAGATATCGTGGTCCCTCGCTGCCAGTTCGTTGGATTGGTTCCCTCGATACGGCTTCTACGATTACGTGTCATGCCGGGCCTCTCTTACTGCTCTAGTCATGCTGTGACAATGGTCCTTTTAGATCATACAAGACAGCAAGGCGAACATATGCTCGTCAAGAGGTCCCCAGATGTAGTAGTGGAAGAAAGCTACTTGGTTGCGAACCGAAGCTGAAGATTTTAAGTTACACCTGGCGGCCCCAATGCGCACGTATACGAAGATTTAACTTGTTAGAGCGTTCTCCCTGAGCTACTATCATTCACCATCCTCGGTTGTCGTCGGATAGAACAAGCTGTGAACATCGTGCCTTCGCCCCACAGGTACACAACGCCTACAATGATATCCGTCAGCCGAATATACGCAGACGACATAGATGACAAAGCTTACTCGTGGTCGCAAAAACTAGCCAAGCTTCCCATCCTGATAACGAAGAGATCGGAAGGTCATGGTCATCCTGAGCCTCCCGTCGAGTCTGGAAAGCTCACAGGGGACGGCGGCCACAAGCGGCTGTTGTCAAAAATACCGGTATGCATAAAGACGGATCAGTCTGCCGGATAAATCCCTCTTGCACCCCATGATGCGCCGGGCACAGTAAATAAGGCTTATCTGACGCGCAGTGGATTTCCTGGTGGATGTAGACCTGGGGCAGTTGCTGTGGAGGGCTGCCTGTGCAGATACCTTCCCCACCGCCAAAGCTGTCAGTAGGGTAGCCTGCTCTTACAGCGGGGCTGAGAGGTCGTCAACGATGCGCTGCCACGAGAAAATCTTGGCACGAACTCACCAACACAACCACGCACGTTGCCAGAACCCAAGGACGCGAGCTGGTATTCAAGAGATGGCTGGGAGGCAGAGCACTGCCTCCTAGCTTCGTCCTGAGAGACAGAGGATGGCCTCGGGCCTGTGGCCGTCGAGATACATTGCGCGAGGCTATGTATGAACAGAGTCCCGAACGCACCAAAAACGCTCGCCTCCGAGTCGAGCGACGCTTAACAGCATCGTCACCATACACATCATGCACGTTCGTCGAGTGCTCCTCGGGCCCGAGCTCAAGAAGCTGGACACTGCAGTGAGACCCGGTCAAGTGAGCAACTTGGACAGCATCAGAGGGCGCAAGAGCCGGGGACGACGCGTACCTGTGCACCATAGACAGCCGGCCGCGGAGGCTCCCAGCGCGGGATCGCTGCCGAAGCCGGCCTGTCGGGCCAGCGCCAGTGCCATCATCACTAAGTTGGATGTCAGCTTCTTTGAAGAGAGTATGGTCGATGGGTCCGGTTCGATTAGCGCCCCAACGTCACATCACCGTGACTGCCTTTCGGGTATACCTGCGCCCGCGGCACGCGCCAGGCACGGTGATCTTAGCGGGTCGCGCGGCGGTCCTCGCGCGCGACTGCACTGCGAGGTTCGCCTTCGCGGCGCGCGTTGTTGTGGCAAACATCGCACCAGTATCCGTCTTTGAGGTTTCCTCCTTCAAATAAGCGGTGTATTCTTAAATACGCCGAAGATATTTGTGACAGTAATAAAAACTTGAGACTCTTCAAGGAGTTATTAGTAGAAATGACTTCCTACTAGTAATGAACTTGGTCTTGAGTCAACAGTGAGCATGAACAATAGTTAAACCAGCGTGGAGACGAGTTATTGGGCCTAGGCGCACTAGCTTGCGTGGTAGGTACATTCCTTGAGCTTGCAGAGGCTACCGCGACGGCACGGACTGAGACATGGAGTCTTTTCGCGGGTGCGCGAACTCGCGCATGACTACTATACATTCAAGAACTTCTTGTGCAAAGCAACCTTCATAGAGGTCGGCGAGTAAAAAGGGCTAGCCCTTTTGAGCAGTGTGTC